>KN486940.1:1911-13151 GCA_000787095.1 Periophthalmodon schlosseri | reverse complement strand
TTCCCTCCCTCTCCTCCATCACTGTATTCTCTCTCTCCGTTCTTTCGTCCGTGTCTCACATACAAACAGGCTCTTTCCTTTTGGCTGCCTTTTAATCAGCTCCACACCACAGCACATGCCACCAAACCCCTCTCTCTTTCTCCTCTCCTCTTTATCTCCTCTCTCTCCCTTTCTCGCTCCTTCTCTCCCTCTTTCTCCTTTCTCTATCTCCTCTCTGCCTCTTCTCTTCTTTCATCCCTTTCCCTCCTCTATTGCTCTTTTTCCTCTATTCCCCCTCTTTCTCTATCTTCCCTCTTCTTTTCTCTCTTCTCTCTCTCCCCACATCCTTCTTCCTTCTTTCAGCCCTTTCCCTCCTTTATCTCCCCCGTCTTCCTCTCTTCCACCCTCTCTCTCTCTCCCCTCTCTCCTCATTTTTCAACCCTTTCATCCCGCTCCAATCTTTCCCTTCTTCCTCTCCTCCTCTCCTCCCTCTCTTTCTCCCATCCCTCTCCTTTTTGCTCTTCTCTCTCTCCACGTCATTCTTCCTTCCTTCACCCCTCTCTCTCCACGTCATTCTTCCTTCCTTCTTCCTTGCTCCCCTCCCTCTCTTTCTCCTGCTCCCCCTTCTCTCTCTTCATCTATCAACCCTTTCCCACCCCTATCTCTCCCTTCTTCTCCTCCTCCTCCCCCCTCCCTCTCTCTTTCTCCCTTCTCCTCCTCTCTCTGCTGTCACCCCTTCCCCTCCTCTATCCCTCCCTTCATCCTTTCTTTCTCCCTCTCATCTTTTCTTTCATTCTTTCATTAAGATGTTCAGTGCTTTGGCGAATCGAAAGTGGCAAAATGAACAACTGTGACGCTGGAGATGTTAGGCTCTTTCTCAAAATGAAAAAAAAAAAAAAAAAAGTAATTTATTTCTGGTGTTCAACTGTGTACAAATGATGACAGCTGGGAAATGTCTTGCTCGAGGGCACAACAACAGAATGAAATGAAAAAGGTAGGGATTGAACCGTTAAACATTTGGTCGGTGGGCGAGTCTTCAGCTACTACACTTAGCTTAGGCCCAGTTGGTTCTTATTTATCCAAGGTCTGGTCCTTATTTAGAATTAAATTATACGCTTTTATCTGGAAAGTTCCATAGTGTGGCATTATATGATATTTATTAAGTTACAGATGTTTTATAGCTTAAAAAAACAAAACATGCACTTACTCTACTCTATCTACTGTACCGGGCTTGCCTCTTCACAGATCTGACCTAATTGACCTGGGTGCATCACATTCTAGTCTCCAGAAGTTTAATGTCAAACTATGGGGTTTCATAGGCAAAGCAAGAACATCTCCATGGAGACAACAGGACCTTTAAGAATGAATACACAGATGATATTTCTTTTTAATTATGTCATTATGGCAAATATTGGCACTATTTCAACTGCTTTTTTCTGTAGCTGGATGCACTTTCTGTTGTACCTTCCTTGTATCGTAGTATCATTAGTTAGTTGTAGTATTTTGCTAATCTGAGTACAGTAGTGTCCAGCTGGAGTCCCCTCAGATGTGCTCCAGTTTCACTTCTGCTGAGGAGGACAGTCTTTGTACACACACACACACACACACACACACACACACTAAACCTAACTACACACACTCATGAAAACAGCCTACAAAGCAGTGACTGTATAAAGAAGTGGACTAAGTGAGTGTGACGTCACCCCAGGCTCATTGAGGCTAGAGCAGTTATAGCGGCGAATTTGGAGCCAAGTTCCGTATGAGGAATTCCGACCGCGAGTACCATAGCAACCAAAGAGCCAATTGGTTGTTTTTTCAGATCCTAGAATGTAATGATGTCATACTCCCAGATGGGGACAAAGAACCAGTTTTTCCTACTGATTAAAATGCACTTTGCCATTAAATATCTCAAAGACAAATTCACAAATGTTGAACCTGACCATTTCTTTCAGTGACTCAATGAATTACAAGCTATATCTGCATCTGTTTAGTATTATTGGGCTATAGAATGTTGTGATGTCATCTGAAACATCTGAAACCCAGCAATCCGGAGCCAGGCTGCGGAAAGTAACGCCCCTTCCCGCCCGCACCACTGGTTTAGCAGGGAGCGGGTGCTGGTCAACTAAACCTGTTGCTAACACTAGCAGGAGCAACCTCTGGGAAAGAAGGCGCCTGATTGGTCTGTTATTAATGTTCATATCTTGATTTAAGGACAAAATAGCAAATAAATATAACAGGATCATGTAGAGTGGGTTAATATGTGCCCAAGATCACTTCCTATTTGGAACGCAGCGGTTAGCACGTTAGCTATCTCCATTTATATATAGTTGATGGTACAAAATGAGACTATATAAGGTTAGATGAGTATAGAGGAAATACTGTATTGCATTTAAAATGTATTAAAGATGCACTGTGTAACTTTTCTGGTGGAGGGTGAGTCACCTACTTATGTAATATTATTGCGTTACCTGGAATTTTTCCACAGTATGGCATTAATCTTATTTATCCCCCTGGTACAGGTCAGATCTGTGGAGAAGCGAGCCCTTTCACATTAAGAATGTGTGTTGTTCAAGATGTTTTTTTAGCAACAATTGAATTAACGCACACTAGATAAGTATAATGCCATACTGTGGAATCTTTCTTACAAAGCAATAACATCGTCATAGAGACAAGCAGGCCGTGCCCCCCCCATTAGAAAAGTTACATATTACATTTTTGAAAGTCCTGTCTGACTTTTGTTCAAGGAAGTTCCTATACTTAAATAAAACTATAACACAATCATGTTAGCATTCACCCACTGATCTAAAGGTTGTTGGTTTGATTCCCCACCACCAAAACTGCTGTTCTTTTGTTTACTTAACCACTTGTATGCACGTATGCAATTGGCACCTTTATATACATCTGTTCTAACATATTTAAATTTCATATAAACAACAGCTAGCATAGCATTAGCTTCATACGCCTAATCCCATGCTGCTGTTGTTTCATTGGGCAAGACACTTTACTTACTCACTTGTATGCACGTATGTAAACAGCACCTTAGTATACACCTATTCTAACATATTTAAATTCCATAGCATAGCATTAGCTTCATACAGCTAATCCCACTGCCTCCTGGGCATAAATCGAGCATCTATAGCTCCATAAATAGCTTGTTGTTGTAGATCTTGTATGTGTATTTATGTTTCTCCTTGTTGACATACTGGTGTGTTCTGTGTCGTGCCATCTTTAGTTTTTCTCATGTGTCGATGTGCCGATGTTCATTTGAAAACTGAGTGGGAGGAATCTGTCCAACTCAAATCAAAACACAATTACTGCACGATACAGTTTAGTTCTGAAATCGTTCCTGGATTCTTGTGCTTAGAATAGATATCAAGCAGAGATGGTAGAGTAGACGAAAACTGTACTAAAGTAAGAGTAACTTTACTTCAAAATAATATTACTTAAGTAGAAGTACAAAGTAGTGGTCCAAGAAATGGCTCAAGTAAGTGTAAACATTTTTTAAAAAGTATTTGGGAAAAGTACTACTCAAGTAAGAACAACTTAAAGAGTAACATCTGATTTAAAATGTAAAGTGAATGTAATTGGACAAAACATTAAATAATGCACAAATCTAATATTTAATAATTATAATAGTAACACAACTATAACTGAGGTAGAGTTGGTTTAGTCCAACTTTAGTTTTATATATCTGAGTGAGTCTTGGTTTAGTCCAGCTTTAGTCCTGTTGTAGAGCAGAATTAGACCTGATTTAGTCCAACTTTAATCCTGTTATTGATACTTTGCAGCTGATGTCATCAACATTCCCTTGATGTGTAATGCTAACTGGAGGCACTGCTCTGTCTGAAGCTCTCTTACTCAAGTTAGACTTTAATCTGAGCTTTGTTTTAACACAATCTGACCATAAAGAACCAATTTAGTTAGAACTACAACAGGTGAGCTGATGTGTGCTGTTAAATAAATCCCTTTCAAATAGCATTACAGTGACAAGCAAGCTAGCATTAGCCAGCAGTTTTTCACTTAGTCACTCTCACCTTTTTGTTGAAACATGACCATGCACAGTTGTATTAATCACAGGCTCTTGATAATCTGTTTTTTCTTGAGTTTTCAGACAATCTTAAAACATTTTTGGTAGTTATTGCTAATGTGTGCATAGTGTCACCATGGCAACTGCTGAACATTCCGCCATAGGCATACAGGCAGAACATCCCCAGTGTGATGTCACTGCAGAGTATCACTAGATCTGGTTAGGCTTGATTTAGTCTAACTTGAGTTAGTCTGACTTGAGTACTGGGTTAGACCTGGTTTGGTCCAACTTTAGTCCCATTACAGATATGGAAAAAAAAAGATTTGGTTTAGTCCAACTTCAGTCCTATCATAGATCTAAGACCTGGTTTAGTCCTGGTTTAGTCTTACTGGCTGCTTCTCCAAGTTCAAGTAGCGAAATTACAACTCCAGTTCATCTTACACTATCTTTTTTATTCCTTTAACTCCCTATCTCTTTAAATTTTAATTGCCTGGCTAATCTGCTCCCTATCTCCTCTTCACTTCCTCATTCGAGCGCTCTATTCCCAACTTTCCAAAGAGAGAGACATCACACGCAACGTCTCCGAACGCTCCGAATCTTATTAAGTCAAAAAAGCCAAATCCAAATGGAGAGATATGGGTTTGCAGTGGGCGGATGAAACGCGGAATATATCTTTGATCAAACCCGGAATGAATCGTGTCAGTCCATCCTCCGACTACACACAGAGGAAGAAGAGGGAGAGATAGAGAGGAATCCGGAGTTTTGGTGCGGTCTTTGAACTCGTCACTTGCACCTGAAGATGAGTTTTAATAAGGCCCTTTCACATGCTAAAATGTGGACTTTTGAAATGCAGCCGGAGTTCAGAGTTTGGAGAGGGGGAAGTCTACGGAGAGATCAGACTTAAGGACAAGGAAGGAAAGCCACGCAACATGTTACATACTAGGAAAGTGTGGGAAGTGTCTTGCCCGTGGACACAACAAAAGTGTTATCACGGGGGAGTAGGATTTAAGATATGAATCTTCTGGTTATAGTCCAGGTTCGAGTCCAGGCCCCAGTCCAGGTCAACATCTAGGTCCAAGTCCAGGTCTAAGTCCAGGTCTAAGTCCAGGTCTATGTCTAGGTCTAAGTCTGAGGTTAAGTCTGAATCTAAGTCCAGGTCTAAGTCTGAGGTTAAGTCTGAATCTAAGTCCAGGTCTAAGTCTAAGTCTGAGGTTAAGTCTGAGGTTAAGTCTGAATCTAAGTCCAGGTCTAAGTCTAAGTCTGAGGTTAAGTCTGAGGTTAAGTCTGAATCTAAGTCCAGGTCTAAATCGAAGTGTAGGTCTATGTCAAAGTCTAAGTCCAGGTCTGAGTCTATGTTTAACTCCAGGTCTAACTGTGGGTTTAAGCCCAGATCCAAATCGAGGTCTAGGTCTAGGTCCAAGTCCAGGTCGAAGGCTAGGGCCAAGTCCAGGTTCAAGTCTAGGTCCAAGTCCAGGTCTAAATCCAGGTCCAAGCCTAAGTCTAAGTGTAGGTCTATGTCAAGGTCTAAGTCCAGGTCTGACTCTAGGCCCAAGTCCAGGTGTAAGTTTAGGTTCAAGTCGAGGTCCCAGTCCAGGTCTAAGTCTAGGTCCAAGTTTTGGTGCGGTCTTTGAACTTGTCACTTGCACCTGAAGATGAGTTTTAATAAGGCCCTTTCACATGCTAAAATGTGGACTTTTGAAATGCAGCCGGAGTTCAGCGTTTGGAGAGGGGGAAGTCTGCGAAGAGATCGGACGTAAGGACAGGGACTTTAGTCGTGTAGTAATGAACAGGGTTGTAGTCCAGTCAAGTGTTGTGTCCATTGGCAAGTGTCTTGCCAATGGACACAACAAAGCATTACTTCAGGAAAGGTGGATTTCTAGGTCTCAGTGAAGGCCTTAGTCTAGTTGGTGGGAACTTTTGGTTAGTGGGCAAACATCTCAATGAAGAAAATGTGTTAAATGTGAAAAATCATAAGGCAAAAGTGTATAGTGTGTGGTCGGTTTTGTGATGACGTTTTCTGGCATTAAGAATATTAGCTATGACGGCTAATGTGTGAGCATTAGTGTGTTTGTGTGACTGGGCTGGTAGCGGAATGGTTGCCACATCTGTGTCAATCTGCCCCAGGGCACTATCACTATCTATGAGCAGGGAAATAAGAAGGACTGTATATACACTGTAAAACAAACCTGAACTTTTAAATATTTTGTTCACGTGCAAACATTTTTTTTTTCTTTTATAATTTGTTGTATTTATTTAAAAGTATGTTTGACTTGACAATGAACTTGCATGACTAAGCAACTATGGCTGCAAGGACTTTTTTTTTTTTTTTTTTTTTTTTTTTTTTTTTTTTTTTTTTACTATTCTTGCCAACTGTCAATCATTCCCCCAATCCAAGTAACACCATATTGTCACATTTACACCACCACAACAGGGCCACCTCTAGGCATTCGTTGGCCCTAAACAAGAGTTTGGTTGTGGCCCCCTTTTGGATGCACAGTTTAAAAAATTGATACACCATCATTGTTTATGCTAACATGCTAACTTATGACATTATTAACCGCTTAGTATTTTTATGCCATGAGCCGACCCTGCACTACAATACAAAATTAGCAGTTTTCACCCTCCCCTGACCTATAGAACATAATGCCGTCTGAATCCAACGTATTTCTAACCCCTCCCCTACCTTCTCTCTCCTCCAATCACAGCTGCCGCACCGCCGAGTGACCTTCTCTACGGCCAACCAGGCGCAGGACATGCAAGACTCTTCCCAGCACAGCTACTACGACAGCGGCCTGGAGGAATCCGAGACCCCCAGCTCCAAGTCCTCGTCTGGCCCCCGGCTCGGGCCCCTGGCTCTGCCCGAGGACCACTATGAGAGGACCACCCCTGACGGCAGCATTGGGGAGATGGAGCACCCGGAGAACGGTAAGAGCAGGTGGAGTTTCAACCACGAACTACCACAACTACTCACCCCCATCTCACAGCATGGAGAGGGAGGGGCCCATGGATTTATTTTATTTTATTTTTTTTTTCAGCCAATATGATATTCGATGCTTGCCTTGCTGCTGGGGCAATAACCAATATTTGCTAGTAACAATATAAATAATTTCAAATACACAGCAAGGCCCACAGATGTTGTTATAGCAAGTTAAAAAAAGAGCCTATTTATCTGGGATGTAGTATAATTTGTGATTATGATGATTGTGTAAACATACAGCCATGTTTTTAGCCTAATTGCTCTTCTATTTGCATTTTTACTCATAAGACAAATGTGATGCAAACTAGGAAAAAACTTGGCAGATAACGGCTAAACTTTCAATACCGAAACAATACCAGCATCTGATATCACCAATACCAGTACAGGAACAAATACTTTGCCAATCCCAAGTCATGGCTATTTTAGGTTCAGCAAGAGTGTGGGCACTAAGGGGGGCTCGTCCAAGAACATACAGAATGGAGGATCGTCTGAAACAAACTGTTTTTTTAATAATTGGCACAATATAACCAATACAAGTACAACACTGTTTTAAATACATACATAGCGTAATCTATCAACACATTTTGTGTTCATTTTTATTATAATTTTTACTGATAAAAATATATATAAATCTATATGTAAATAAAATAGTATGATTATGCTTTTTTATCTCGCTAGATTAGCCTGCGATTAGAAGCATCTGAAATAAATGATTTTGTAAAATTTGCATTCTTAAATACATGTGTTGAAAATTAATGTTTGCTTGGTTCAAATAATTTATATTTTATTCAATTTTTTTAAACTAGCAATTGCCGTGCACTTATTTTACCCAAATATATGGCCTACTGTAGAAAAAAGATTTATGAGCTATTACAATAGATCATATTTCACATTTTTATATTTTGCTTATTGTTGTGCATATTGATGATTTTGTGAACTTCCTTTATTTTATTTTTTTATTTTTTATTACTTTTACTGAGACTTTGCAGTGACATCCCGCTGGGGGTGTTCTGCATGAATGCGTATGGTGGAATGTTCAGAAGTGATACCGACACAATGCTCACGTTAGCAAACACAGCCAAAAAAGTTTTACGATCGTCTGAAAACTCAAGAAAAAATGCAAAATGGTTTTAAACAACACATTTTCAGGAGCGTTCATGGTCCTGTTTAGGGGTTTTTGATTTTCAACAAAAAGGTGGGAGTGAACTAATGCTAGCTAGCTTGGGACAGTAATGGTATTTGGGAGGAGACCTTTTTAACAACACAAATTATCTCACCTGTTGCAGTTCCAGCTAAGTCAGTTCTTTTTGGTCAGATTGTATGAAAAGCAGCTCAGATTAAAGTCTAACAAAGCCTCAGACAGAGCATGCCTACAGTTAGCATCACACCCCCTGGGAATGTTGATGACATCAGCTGCAAAGTATCAATATGAAATATGTATGAGTTAGCGAGTCACAATATGTCTAGGTTATGATACAATTAGGCTATATAAACACCTTTTTACATTTTTCTTCTTATAGTGTTACAATTCTCACTATTTATTCCCAAGTCATCCTCCACATATATTTAAATTCCCATCACTCCTCTTTGCTTTATAAATGATTTTTTTTTTTTTTGTCACCATCGATTGTACTGTACGCTATTGTGAATCCTCCGTGCTAACTGCTTTGTCAGCACCGCCGCAACGCACTCCCTCTTTTTAGATCAGATTACCCACAATCCCCGGCACCGTGCGTTTGTATACCGGGGTTAAACAAAGTGCCAACGCAATCAATATGCAACCAAATTAACTCTCGCGCTTCACCAATTAACGCTCTAATTAAGTAAGGTCCGCCAGCCTTCAGGAACACTCGCGCTACAGTGGAGTTAGCGGCGTTAGCGTTAGCCCGCATCCGTGGCGATAGCTCATTATTAAACATGAGGCGGACAGGAAGGAGCAGGTTAGCGCGCAGATAAAAGATGCACGCGGATACAATAGGAGCTGGAGATTAATTGGGGTTAGCATGTGAGGGCTAGCACGCTAATGTGAAACGCTATCAATGGCACAATGATTTATTAGGATGTGTGGCTAGGCTAAGGAAGTGTTTTTAAATTGTTGTAAAATATTGATTAGATTGATTACACACTCTAACTTAGCATTTGAAAACATTTGATTTTGCATACAATTGTCGTATCCTTGAGCAAGACACCCTAATAACCTACTCCAGTCAAAAAGTGGATGTTTATGACAGGAAGGGCATCTGGTGTAAAAATATGATGACAAATAATTGAATATGTATCTCTGGTTTAGTAGAAATTTGCTTTTGCTGGTTCACTTCTCTTTCAAATTCCATGCTGTTGGTGCGTCATTGGGCAAGACACTTAACCCCACTGACTAGTCCAGTAACTTGGATGTAGGTGGTTATGACAGGAAGGGCATCTGGTGTAAAGAATGAAATAAGATGAAAAACAAATGAATACATATCTAGTTTAGTCCTGTTTTACGCCTTGTTTAATAATTATTTTAGTCACATTACAAAAAAAAGATTTGCTGGTTCACATCTCTTTTAAATGACAGGGAGGGCATCTGGTGTTATAAACGAAATTAATAAATAAAAAGATAGCCCTGGATTCATTTTGGTTTAGACCTGATTTTTACTTGGTTGAGTATTAGCTCAGTACCCTAAGACAAGATGGTTGCTGGTTCACATCTCGTCTGGACTGTATGTCGTTGTTGTGTCATTGGGCAGGACACTTCGCACCATTAAACATATAACAGGGAAGGCATCTGGTGTAAAAAAATAAAATAAAAATGGCAGTAAAAAGATCAGGTTTAGTCCTAGTTTTGGATTTCTTAAATATAATTGAAACACCCCAGAAGGTTTAGTTTGTTTTCACACCTGACAGTTTCGGCTGCTCACTAGCGCTCTTCCTCACGGTGGTCACGTGATGTTGCTGTGACGTGTCCGGTCAGCTGATTTAAACAAGTTTTGGCGCTGTCTTTCTACCGGTGGAGGCAGGGCAACAGCGCCATCTGCAGTCCGACTTCTTCAGCACAGTATTCATACAGTTATATATAAACAACAGCGCCATCTGCAGTCCGACTTCTTCAGCACAGTATTCATACAGTGTATATATAAACGGACATAGCTAACATGCTAGCCACCGCGTTCCAAATAGGAAGTGCTCATGGGCGCACTTCCGGCTCCATCAACTCTGGCTCCAATTCACTTTACGTTGAAAAATTGTCACCCGTCTCTCTGTAACTGCTGCTGTCAGGCTCATTATTTTGGTTTTAAAATGTTCGTATTAACCCGCTCTACATGATCCTGGAGTTTGCTATTTTGTCCATGATTCAAGATATGAACATTAATAATAGACAAATCAGGCGCCTTCTTTCCCTGAGGTCGCTCCCACTAGTGTTAGTAACAGGTTTGATTGACAGCGTTGCTAAGCGCCTGCTCCCTGCTAAACCAGTGGTGTGGACGGGAAGGGGCGTTACCTTCAACAGCTGGCTCTTTGGTTGCTATGGTACTCTCGGTCGGAATTCCAAATATGGAACTCGGCTCCAAATTAGCCCCTATAACTGCTCTAGCCTCAATGAGCTTCATTTGACTGGAGCCGAATGTTATGGGTGACATCACACTCACTTAGTCCACTTCTTTGTACAGTCTGTGACAGTATCCCAGGTGTGTGACAGTAAAAAGGCCCCCTCCTCCTGATTTAAAGTTTTAAACAAACTAAACCTTCGTCTGAAAAAACTATCTACTAAAATAAATTATCGGAAGACCAGATGAACCTCATTGGACTCCAGAAAGTTGCCGGTTCACATCTCACCGTGATTATTGTTGTATCCTTGGGCAAGACACTTTAGCTCTATTGCCTGTAATGTGTAAATAAATCAAATAATTAATAAATTCTTTGCTATAACCAAAATATAGAGGAGCCAACTAAAAAAACAAAATACATAACATGTTTGGAGTGATGAGACAGAGGCTACAATTATGCAAATGCTTCAACTTTATGCAGATGTGGAGAGTGGTGGATTATCACTTTGCATATGCATATTTTCAAAAACACTCTCTCTCTTTCTCTGGCTCCTCCTGTTTGGTCATTTTTCTGTCCTGGTTCATATTTTGTTCATTTCTGTCCCGTTTCATATTTCATAAATGGTGTCATGTTTTAATCCGGTGTGGAGCGCTCACCTCTCATGTCCGGTCGGGATTATCGGGGCTCTCTATCAATCTGCGGTAATCTGCTGTTAATCCACTGCTCCAC
>JACM01061993.1:0-26672 GCA_000787095.1 Periophthalmodon schlosseri | reverse complement strand
CAAAATGACCCGGAATGGTAAGTGGTTCGATGTCATTTTGCTGCAGGGGGGTCCTGGGGGAACCTCTGCCCTAAACCATGAAATACCAATGCAGAAGTATATAGAATACATATTTTGTCCACAATATATAGGTTTAAAGTATATATAGCCTAAATATTACAGTGTGTTGTTCTCTAGATGATGTCATGTCCTGTGTATTCCAGACCAGCTGAGGTGGTGTGTGCTTTCCGGCGCGGAGCAGCAGAAGTGTGCCGACATGGGAGCGGCCTTCAACGGGAAAGCGCTGACTCCTCGTGTCACCTGTTTGCGCGGAGACACACTCGACAACTGCCTGCACAAGATCAAGGTCAGGCCCCCTACATTTCAGATAAATGTCCCATATTACAGAAAATGGGGCATGTCATGTTACAATGCTGTTACCTACCGAAAAACAGACCTGGAGTTGTGTTTTGTTTCATTCACACGTTTGAGTAACTCTTTATTATTAGTCTGTCTACGTCTCCAAAGCTCAAAATGCTCTGTTCCACCTTGTGATGTCATGAAGCGGTAGTTTTCACGCTAACATCTACCTTTCACCTTTTGTTCAGCAGAGATTGGCAATTCCAAATAATTCTAGTGAAGGTGTATGGAGTTTAAAAACACAGTGGAGCACTTCCTGTATTACCACGTGACACGTGACCACGAGTGTTTTCAGTCTGAGAAAAGAACTAAGCCTAAATATGCAGGGTTTGTGTGTTGAACATGTGTGAATGAAACAAAACACAACTCCAGGTGTGTTTTTGATGAGGATTGCTTTCAAATAATTTTATTGCTATGCTTCATACAAAATCCTAAAACAACAAAAAACACGTAGCTTGTTGTTTAGCTAAGAGATATGCCTCTGTATTTCAACACTCGCCTGGAATCCAGAACACACACTTCTTCAATACTATACGAAGATGTGAGTCTGGTCACAGGTGAATCTCCCCGAGTGAATCTACTGTCACCTATTTCTATATTTTATACTGTAGATATATCAGACTAGGGTTGACAAAAGTATCAAAAATCAGCTGCTTATCGATACTAAAACTAGCATCGAAACTAGATACTCATTTGAGCAGATATCGAAACTAAAAAAGTCACATTCGCAGGGCAGAAATGAACCTTTCCTGAACAGCTTTAGCATGATTTTGATCTGTATCAGGACAAGTATAAGACACATAGACTAGTGGACCACTGTGGAACCTACTGGACGACTGAGGTATTACACAGATATAAGGCCACATGGGAATAGAAAAGAAAATACTACCATTTAATGTTGAAAATCACATTCCATTGTCTAAAGAAAGACTATTTTGTATTATCATTGTGGAGTATAGTGTCTATTCCTTAGTATCGAAATTGAGTTTTAAATTTTTGTATTGTGACAACACCATATCGGACATTTCAAGACTAATTAGCCATGTTGTTGTTGTTTCTGTGCACTGGTAGAATAAAGAGGCAGATGCCATCACACTGGATGGGGGGCACATCTATACAGCAGGAAAAGACTACGGACTGGTGCCTGCTGCTGGAGAAACCTACTCAGGTAATGCACAGCTAACAGGGAGGAGCTATGATGTTTTGTGGTTTTATTTTCATTAATTCGTGCTCCAAAGTTGTCTTCTCTGTTTGCATTTTGCCTGTTTAGTTACATCATAGGTAAAAAATCCAGCCTTCCTACTACGTTTTCGCTATTTTGACAATTTTGGTCACGTTTATAATTTTACTTCCTGGTTGGACATGGGCAGCAGATGTGACATGTGTAGAGGTGATGCCATAACTGTTACCTTGCAACCGTAATGTAAACAAGGACCAAAGCTCGTCTAATTTACACAATAGTTATTATTTGACAACTAAAAATACGTAACGCCTTTATTTTCCAGATGAATGTTTAAACTGTCAGAAAAATTGTCCCAGCATTTTGTGTAGAATTTTGTGTATTTACGACATAGAGGGAGTAATTTTACAAACTCAGCATTACTTCCTGTTTTTTCTTCCACAACTTTTTTCCCCCAAGTTGCCACTTAACTGACGTAAAACAATGATACATATTGAGCACAGGTACTACCCGACCAAACCAAGTAACAATTAGAAAAACAGCTCAACTTGAAGTAGCGTATCCATAAAACTGTGCCTATACAATCTATATACTGTATTCACTCGTATATAAAAACTCTCTCTCTTCAGATGACGGCGACGGGTCCAACTACTACGCCGTCGCCGTGGTAAAGAAGAGCAGCACTGATATCCGTAACCTCGACGACCTCCGCGGCCGCAGCTCCTGTCACACGGGATACGGGCGCACGGCCGGCTGGAACGTCCCTGTGGCTGCTCTGATAGAGAGAGGCCTCATCTCCCCTCAGCCGTGCCACATACCCCAGGGTAAGAATAACGAACAAAGAATCAAGCAGTTATGTTTACGCCGTACTTTTACTGCTAGTTGAGTCATATATTTTAAAGGGGACATATTATGTACAGTCAACATAAGGGTTATAACGGTGTTGCGAGGCCTGTCATGATCATTACTATATCGACTTAGTATATGAAAGGAACAATATATATTTTAGGCTCATTGTTTATTGTGGGTATGTTTTCTTTGCAATAATGGGGAGATTTTTTTTTTAATCATTTTATATGTCGTGATAAGATTTGAGCTGTAGATGGTTGAACAAGTCACTTCTACGGCTGATTATTTGTTGCAGCTCCAGGCCTTTAAATGATTGTGTCTGTTTAAAAATGGTTTACTGGGATTATCCTGGTTTATTGTTATTGTGCCAGTGGCATAAAGTAGTTTCAGTATTTTCATTTATGGCAGTATTTCTCTGTAGCGTGACAGGCCTAGGTTTTGGTTCCCACTGTGAGTAAAGCCCAGTGCTCACTCTGTTCTGTCTCAAGTTACAGAATGTGTAATTGACCATGGATATTTTTGTTGCTCTGACTGGTCATGAGTTTCTATTCTAGAAACAGACAGCAGCACGTCAGAGTGGATATAATTCAATGGGAAACACAACTTTTTCCCTCTTTTGGGTTAAGTTGAGTCAAAAGTCAGTCAGGAGTCTTCTGCTCTTCCGTGTCTTCGTATTTGGTACAACATAAAGGCTGATTTATAGTCCAGCGTCAAGCCCCACTCAGCTGAGAGTTGACATCCTGACGCAGACCTGAACCATACGAGTTTCTGCGGAGGGTTCAGGTGCATCGTGGGAATCCAAACTATTTAATTAGCTTACATTTTTGTTTTTTATTAACTGTGACGATAAACAATCATATTAGGCTCATAACCATAATGACACTTCTGTCCCACACTTTAGCTTCTCTGAGCTGTTTTTAATCATTTGTCCATATACTTTTTGTGGATCAACCAATCACAGCCCTTGCGTTCGGCGGAAATTGAATGCGTAACTTTTCACCCGAGGTGCACGTACACAGCACAGCAAAAACTGCAAGCTTTCTGATTGGCTTCAAGTATGTCGGGAGCTGTGCAGCACATCTGTGTAGATGTAAAGCAGCACTATAAATCAGCCTTAAGTCCTAAAGTATTGTATTAATTGAAATGGGGGGAGTAGAGCAGCTCTTCTAAAACAAAATAGGATGTAAATGTGTCTCCTGATGCTCTCAGATGTTTGAATGTGTGGTGTATGTTCATTTTATTTAGGCTTTGTGCATGGTCAGAGATCTGCGGACTAAATTGGGAATTGGGATTAATGAAGTTGATGAATTGATTGTCACGTGCACATGGTTCCATCAAGAAAAGACACAGGGCGATAGTGGGTCACTTTGCGTTCTCGATAAGCGGTGGATGGTGAATTGGTGCATACCGTGTTACAAGCATAAACCGTATATATAAAATGGACATAGCTAACGCGCTAACCCCTGCGTTCCAAATAGGAAGTGAGCATGGGTGCTCTTGCGGCTCTTGCGGCTCAGCGACTCCGGGCTCCAATTCACTTCACATTGAAAAATTGTCACCCCTCTCTCTGTAACTGCTGCAGTGAGCCTCGTCATTTTGGTCTTAAAATGTTCATATTAACTCGCTCTATATGATCCTGGTATTTTGATTTTGCTATTTTGTCCGTGATTCAAGGTATGAACATTAATAACTGATAAATCAGGCGCCTTCTTTCCGCGAGGTCGCTCCCGCTAACATTAGCAACAGGTTTGACTGACAGCATTGCTAAACGCCCGCACCGCTGGTTTAGGAGGGAGCGGGCGCTGTCAAGGGGCCTTACCTTCAACAGCCTCGCTCCGGATTGGCTCTTTGGTTGCTATGATACTCGTGATTGGAATTCCAAATGTGGAACTCGGCTACAAATTCGCCGCTATAACCGCTCTGGCCTCGATGAGCTTCATTTGACTGGAGCCGAACGCTATTGGTGACGTCACACTCACTTAATCCACGTCTTTATACAGTCTGTGTGTTACAATTGACAAAAGCTTTATGTCGACCAGATTAAAGGATTTGTACATTTGTGTTTCTTGCACTGCTCCTTCAGATATGATTTAGTTTTTCTCATTTCTGTGGTCCATCTGTGAATCATTTACACCAGCTCATGTCTTGTGTGTTTTTCTGTAGCGGTGAGTGGCTTCTTCTCTGAGAGCTGTGTCCCTGGGGCCAATCAGCAGGGCTTCCCCAGCAGCCTGTGCTCTCTGTGTGTGGGAGACCAGAGCGGCCAGAACAAGTGTGAGAAGGGGAAGGACCTGTACGATGGATATGGCGGGGCGTTCAGGTGCAAACAAGAAAATATGATCAACAAAAACACCTAAACATGTGTTAAAAGGACACTATTTAAAATTTTATAAACATGACATACCTCTGCCCCAAGTAGAAGGTAAACATGTTCAAATCAAATATAGCTTTTACTGATAAGAATTGGGCTGCTGATTTATTCTTAGTTACAGGAACACTGGACATGATGGCCACGTTTATGCTATAATTTGGTGTTTTGGTTCTCAAGACGATTATTCAAACAGAAAAAAGACTGAGCCTCACATGAGTCTCTGATTTCAATGTTGATCCAGTTGGTTTAAATCTTTAAAATAATGATAGTTATTTTTTTCTGTGCCTTCTCAGGTGTCTCGCGAAGGGAGACGGAGATGTGGCTTTTGTCAAACACACAACAGTTTTCCAGTACACAGATGGTAGGTCATTTTTAATGGATAATTCACTAGCAAGGACCACAGCACAACTGTGGTATACGATAAAGACATTTACTGATGATACGAATAGATGTGGAGGCTGGGTGGAGACTTAGGATGGGGGCTCTGTCTCAGGCGGTTAGCGCAGCCGATTCAGGACCCCCACTGCCTCTGTAGATGGTGAGGTCTTTGGGCTGAAAGATGAACAAGAGACACGGGGGAGAAGGGGTCGAGAGAGCGGAGACAGACGGTGTTGCCAGGATAGACTTGTATAAATAGGGCTTCTGGGTAATTAGAGGTGTGGTTGAGGTGAGCTGGAGTGGAGCAGAAGGAGGTTGAGGCTTGGTCCTGCTCCTGAATCTCAGTTAATCATATTAACTCCATATTACAGAGTTCATTTGCAAAAACAGATAAGTGCCATTTGAAAAACTCATCAGAGGCTTGCAGTTTACTCTTAGTATAGTAATACAGGGTGTCCATAAAGTCTCTTTACAATTTAAAAAATGTATTCAAAGGCAGTTGATCAGATATATTAATCAGACTTGTTCTGTTGGACTCAGTGGTTTTCACAGTTTTTACCTCATTTAATACACCTCTAGATGGGCACCATTAGTCTCATGAAGCACATCAAAACGATACTGGATTTCTTGCCATGTTCGCTGTAGCATAGCCTCAACAGTTGAGTAATATCTCATCAAAACGATACTGGATTTCTTGCCATGTTCGCTGTAGCATAGCCTCAACAGTTGCAGTAATATCTGTTATCTTTTGCTTTAGTTCAGTAATGTCCCATATCTTTGTTCCATACACGATATCTTTAACACGGCCCCACAGAAAGAAATCCAGAGGTGTGAAATCTGGTGAATATGGTGGCCACAGAACTGGTCCATGACTTCCAACCCAACGGTCTGGAAATGTTTGAGGAACTCACGAACATACAGACCCTAGTGTGGTGGGGCACCATCTTGCTGGAAAATGATGGTTGGTTGAAGGTCCTGCAGTTGTGGTGACACATATTCAGTCAGAAGGTCAACATAGACATTTCATAGGTTCATCAACAGGACACCTGAAATACAAAAATGCAATGTGATTAAAAACTTTTATAACCACTGAGTACAATAGAACAAATCTAATTAATGTATCTTATCAATTGACTTTGTAATTCAATTTTAAAATGGTAAAGAGACTTTATGGACACCCTGTATTTACAAAAGTCACATCTATTTTACTCCTACCAAAATATAATACCATCCAGTCCTTCTTGATAAAATCCATTATACATTATTGTCATTGATCATATCTGTAGAAGATGGTAACAAAAAGAAAAACACTTTTTGACCATTTTTCAAAACAGAGAGAAGTGTGTTTGCATAGAACTGTTCTTTTGTACTTTTACTCTGAGACTGACCGAGGTAATGCTTTTATTATCTTATCTTATCTCTAATGTAAAATATTAGTTATTGGGCTATTGGTAAAAATAAAAATGCCACATAAAACTTTTAATGATGAATATTACACAGTATGGCATTACACCTGGTTATCTCCATCAAGACAAACCAGTGGCACCATCAGGCCAAGTTAAAGTTGTGAAATAGGTGTTAGATAGATAACTTAAATGCCATATTGTGGAACATTTCTAGTCCAAGCAATAACAACTCCATAGAGATAAGCAGGTGATAGACCCTTCACCAGAAAAGTGGAGGTATAGTGCTCATTTACATGTTATAAATGGGTGAATAAGTTCTTAAGTTTTGTCATCTTTGTTTATGAAAATTCAGCTTTTTACAAGTCCATTCAAAACCAAATGTGTTTTTTGCCATAACTTTCCTAAGCCGTTTTGATACTCGGCTCTTAATTATTATTAGTAATTCAGGTTTGGACAGGTGTTCTACTGTCTGCTCTGAATATTCTTATTTTAAAGTGTAAAAATCGTACTTTACTTTATGGGCAGCAGACACAGAGGTGATTACCGGGCAACTATGATGTTAACAACGGCCAAAACGTGTCTTGTCTTTTAGAACTCAGCACTGCTTCCTGTATTTTTGTACTTTTCTTCTCAACTTTTTTTTTCCACAAACTGCCACTTAAAGGTCTCATATTACAGTATTTTCTGATCTATGTTACAATGTTGTTTCCTCGTCAAAACAGACCTTATTTTCTGATCTATGTTACAATGTTGTTTCCTCGTCACAAACAGACCTGGAGTTGTGTTTTGTTTCATTCACACATGTTTAACACACAAACTCTGCATATTTAGGCTGAGTTCTTCTCTCAAACAGAAAACACTCCACCTTGTGATGTCATGTGGTAATACAGGAAGTGCTTTTAAACTCCACACACCTTCACTAGAATCATTTGGATGATTTCAGTCCTGGAATTGCCAACCTCTACTGAACTAAAGGTAAAAGGAGCCGTTAACTTGAAAACCACCGTTTCATGACATCACAAGGTGGAACAGAGCGTTTTGAGCTTTGGAGATGTAGACAGACTAATAATAAAGTGTTACTCAAACATGTGTGAATGAAACGAAACACATCTCTGGGTATGTTTTTGAGGAGGTAACAGCTTTATAACACGGCTTAAAGTTCACAAGAGTCAATTTTGCGTAATATAGGACCTTTAACCGATGTGAAACTATGATAAATATTTACAACAGGTTCTATCCAACCAAACCAAATAACAATTAGAAAAACATGGAAACCTGTCATATGCGTTTTAAATCCATAGCTGTTCCTCTTCCCTTGTAGGTAACTCGGGCGAGTCTTGGGCCTCAGACTTGCGCTCCTCAGACTTCCAGCTGCTCTGCGCTCACGGCTCCAAAGCGGAAGTATCCCAGTTTAAATACTGTCACCTGGCCCGAGTCCCGTCCCACGCCGTCATGGTCCGGCCCGATACCGACGTGCACAGTGTTTATGGGCTGTTAGACTACGCACAGGTACCAGCCACTGCAGACTCTAGGGTCAGATGGTGTTTGCCCACTGATCAGAAGGTTGGCGGTTCGAATCCCGCCCTCGACATAAACGTCGTTGGTTTGCCGGTCAGCTCCACTGACCCACAGGTTGGCGGTGCGATTCCAGCTCCCACAGATGAACGCTGTCGTTGTGTCCTTGGGCAAGACACTTGACCCACCTCGCCCCCAGTGTCTGCGTACACTGGTGTATGAATGTGTGAGTGAACGGGTGAGTGGTTCCTTCATGTAAAGCTTTGAGTGACTTGAAGGTGGAAAAGCGCTGTATAAAAATGTGACAATTTACCATTTACCAAGATTATTACGTTAACCGATAATTGTGATTATTCAGGTCACAATATTTACTTTTTTCATTTAGGTTCTTACTGGAAAAAGCACAAAATGATTTATTATTCATCAAAATCAATACATATGAAGCCTGATTAGATCTCAAAATCTGTGTGAAATACCTTTACTTTTTACTCTTTAAGTACATTTTTAAACGGGTACTTTAATACTTTTACTTAAGTAGATTTTTTCATGTGATACTTAGTATTTTTTTGCCCTGGTATCTGTACTTTTACTTAAGTAACAAAATGGAGTACTTTTTCCACCACAGGATTACTTCAGGGACTAAACAAAGTGTAATCCAGGACTTAGTAGTGTAACTGTTTACTGCTGGTTTATTGGTAATATTAAGATTTATTTGCTTAGTGTTTAGGTAGAAATAAAAAGGTTAAGGATGGGGCTGGATAACATCCTTTTTCTATTTTATTGGTATCTTTAAAGGTCCTATATTATAAAAAATTGACTCTTGTGAATTTTAAGCCATGTTGTAATACTGTTACCTCCCCAAAACACACCCGGAGTTGTGTTTTTCGTTTCATTCACACATGTTTGAGTAACACTTTATTATTAGCCTGTCTACATCTCAAATGCTCAAAATGCTCTGTTCCACCTTGTGATGTCATGGAGCGGTAGTTTTCAAGTTAACAGTTACCTTTTACCTTTAGTTCAGGAGAGATTGGCAATTCCAGGGCTGAAATTATCCAAATGATTCTAATGACGGTGCATGGAGTTTAAAAACACAGTGGAGCACTTCCTGTATTACCACATGACATCACAAGGTGGGACAGAGGGTTTTGTGTGAATGAAACAAAACACAACTCCAGGTCTGTTTGCGATGAGGAAACAACATTATAACATAGATCAGAAAACAGTGTATTATTGCCGCTTTAAAATACTTTAGGAAGATATTAACTAAACAACTGTATTTATATAATTGTAAGTTACTGTTTCCTTGTAACACGATATTGCTTTGATTTTCTTAGAAATTCTTTGGCAACGATACGGGCCCCGATTTTAAGATGTTCGACTCGAAGGCCTACAAGTCCTCAGACCTGATGTTCAAAGACTCCACGGTGCGTTTAGTGGGAGTGGGAGAAAGGAAAACCTACCAGGATTGGCTGGGACAGGGATATATGGACTCACTGACAGACCTGGAATGCAACTCCTCTAGTGCAGGTAACTAATGCACACAAACACAGCTTAAAGTCACAGTTTAGCGCAGTTTAACCAAGGCAGGTTTTCATGTTTTTCACATTCTGACTTGGCTTGTTTGGACAGTACCTGTGGTGAATATTTACAACAGTTTGACATCAGCTAAGTTATGATAATAACAATTACTTTATTTGTACAGCACTTTTCAAAAACTAGTTACAAAGTGCTTCACAACATGTAAATACCTCACACACAGAAACAATAAAGCAATAATCAACCACGTAGCAGCAATAGCACATTTAAAAAAAAACGAAAACACACAACCACAGACTGTGTAAAGAAGTGGACTAAGTGAGCGCGACGTCGCCCGCAGCGTTCGGCTCCAGTCAAATGAAGCTCATCGAGGCCGGAGCGGTTATAGGGGCCGATTTGGAGCCGTGTTCCACATTTGGAACTCCGACCGCGAGTATCATAGCAACCAAAGAGCCAATCCGGAGCGAAGCTGTTGAAGGTAACCATATTTAGAACTCCGACCGCGAGTATCATAGCAACCAAAGAGCCAATCCGGAGCGAAGCTGTTGAAGGTAACGGGAGCGACCTCGAGGAAAGAAGCATTGCTCATATCTTGATTTTTCAGACACAATAGCGAAATAAAAACACCAGGATCATGTAGAACGGGTTAATACGAACATTTTAAGACCAAAATGACGAGTCTGACAGCGGCAGTTACAGAGAGAGCGGCAACAGCAAAGTGGGTTTTTACATTAGATTTAAAAGCACCCACAGTGTTGGCTAGTCCAATCTCCTCTGACAGTGGGTTCCAGAGCTTTGGGCCCTGTCCCCTCTGGTCAGAAGTCCAGAGGGAGGCACAGGGAGAAGAATAGACAATAGTTTACAAATGTAGCAGGAGCAAGGCCGTGGATGGCTTTAAAAGGAATCAGCAGTATTTTAAAATCAATTCTACGATTAACTGGGAGCCAGAGCGACGCAGCGAGAACAGGAGTTATTTGCTGATGCTTTTTGGCGCTGGTTAGTAGTTGTGCAGCCGGGTTTTGCACCAGCTGGAGGCGGGTGATGGATTTCTGACTCAAACCTGCATAAAGGGCGTTAGAGTGATCCAAATGGCTGAATACCAGGGCATGAAGTGGCAGTTTGTGGAAAAAAGTTGCGAAAAGTACAAAAATACAGGAAGTAGCGCTGAGTTCTTACATGGAATACCTCTCCCTACGTCATCAGCACTGAAAATTCCATCCAAAATGCAGGGACCAATAGGAGCAAGGAACACACTGGAATTTAAACCTCCATTTAACAAAATAATAGCGCAGTCTAATAATTACCATAACATCATTTAACATAATTATTGTGTTAATTAGACAAGCTTTGGCCCTTGTTAACGTTATGGTTGCTGGGTAAAAATCTGAGTTAGAATTACCTCTATGCACGTCTCATCTGCTGACGAACCAGGAAGTAAAACTGTAAACTTCACCAAAATTACAAAACTAGAAAAAAACTAGTCAACATTTTCGGTAAAAGCTTAAATATAATAATGTCAGTGAAATGAGTAGTCCTGCCTTAACGCTATAAAAACACACACAGACTGACAGAAGTACAATACAAAGTGCTGGAATCAAGGCGCACAGCAGCATAAAGACCACTAGGGGGCACTCTTCTGCAACTTAAAAATGTATGTAGTTACAGAAAACTGAATACTAATAATTTAAAAATGTGTTTGATAACGTATTCATGGTCCAATCAGAGTAATGTATTCTGAATATTTTCCCATTGAGTTGCATTATGTTATAGTGTAAAAACGTGGGACACAGGCTTAAAAACAGCTGAATTCTTTGTTATGCACTTAATTATTAGTAAAGAGAAATTCACACATACGCACACCATAAGAGCTGTGAAGTTTGAAGATGATGCATTCTTTTGGGTTTTTTAAAGTTACTGTATTCTGAATACCACCAAATTAAAGAGTAACTGTGGAGAATACAGCAAGTCAAAATTAGCGTTCAGAATATGTATTTTTGGTACATGTATTTAGCTACTACACTGTTTATGGATAATACTGACGAATAATTAGGGTTGTTTTGCCGCCGGGGACCAGCATGTCATGCAGTAATAAAAAACAGACATAATATGTTCCACAGTATGGCATTAAACTTCCCAATCTGGATGAAGTCAAGCAGGTGACGCCTCTAGGCCAAGTTACAGGTGCAGATCAGCGGAGAAAGAACAATGCATGTTTTTCAAGGCGTTTCAATATAGGCAAGATAGACAGATTTAACATAATACTGTGGAACATTCCAGGCAATGTAATGAAAACCAGAAAAGTAGTTAGTGCACCTTTAATATTTGTCTTTCTCTTTGTTGAAGCGATGTCGTCCGTGTGGCTGCTACTGCTGGCTCTGCTCATCACTGGAATCTACAACAAGATCTAAGCTTCTGAGTTCCTCCTCAAATCTGCAACATCACCCCTTCTTCAACTTCAGCATCGTCAGAACGCAGAAAAATGTTGATAATTCACAATGTTATCTGGCGTGACTTATTCTGATTGACATTGCAGTGTTTCCCATTAATAGAGAAAACTATGATGCCCCCCCCCTCACAGTTTAGAACAAGCAATGTTATCTGGCGTGACTTATTCTGATTGACATTGCAGTGTTTCCCATTAATAGAGAAAACTATGATACTATGATCAAAAATGACAACTTTTTGCTTGTTGTGTTGAAAAATATATAAACGTAACTTTAATTTATCTTTAACCAGTCCTTTTTTAATTAGTAGAGGCAATGCATGACACGTTTAACCCCCAAAATGTATTCAGTGGAGCCTGCCCACTTCAAAATCTGGTTCCTGAAGTAAAATTTCCATTAATTTTTCCCATTGACTTTTCGAAAAAAGAGTTTGAAGGCGTCGGAGTTTCTAATCAGCTACACGGTAACTCATTTCCATAATCTCCCATAAGGACATAAAGCATAATCTCGGTCTGTGGGAAACACTGCATTGCAAATAGTTCCTGGTCAGTTTTGGTGAATTTCGAGAGGACACTTGTGGAGTTTTTTTTGGTTACAGACAGTGGGCAGCCATATCAGTGTGTATGCTCCCACTTGTTACATTGTCCACACATCCACTTCATCTAAAACTGACTTATTATAACTGGAGCTAGCCTTATCTTTACAATTCTATCATTAAAAATATAGATGTCTATGTAGCACTGGGGCAGTCACTCCACTAAATTGCACGTGAATGGGCGTGAAATGGCAGAGTGGTTAACCCTCCTCCAAAGCTGCTGCGTTAGACCCCATCCAAATGTTTGCTTTTGATACTTTGCAGCTGATGCCATCAACGTTCCCTGGGGCTGTGATGCTAACTGGAGGTACTGCTCAGTCTGAGGCTCTGTTTCTCAAACTTTAATCTGAGCTTTGTTTTAACACAATCTGACCATAAAGAACTGACTTGGCTGGAGCTACAACAGGTGAGCTGATTGTGTGCTGTTAAAGACGTCCCTCTCAAATAACATAGTCACAAGCTAGTTAGCGTTACCTAACAGTTTTTTTCAGTTAGTCACTCTCACCTTTTTTTTTTGTTGAAAATCAAAGACGTAAACACTATGCTCGTAGTGATCACAGGCTCCTGAAAATAGATTCTTGAGTTTTCAGACAATCTACAAACTTATATGGCAGCGCTTATGAATGTGTACATTGTGTCACCATGGTAACTGCTGAACATTCCACCGTAGGCATACATGTAGAACACCCCAGCATGATATCGCTGCAAAGTATCAATAGCGCAGTCCTAGTTTAGCCTATTTCTCCACATTTGCCAAAAAAACCTTAAAGTCCAACCAGTATTTCACTGATAAACAGTTTAAGCCTAAGTATTAGAGATTGCATATTTAATAAACCTGCAAGAGTAATCGCAATCAAATAGAAATTGCAATTTGAATGGACGCTATTAGCAAATCGCAAAGGCTGCAACAACAAACAACAAAATCTCCTCTTATTCTGCCTAAAAAAACGCTCCTATATATCTGTATTAACATGTTCTGAACTGTGATTCTTGTATTAATTTGTCAGCTCATATTTCAGTCTTTTGTCAATTCTTCTAGACGTGTTTAGAATTAATTCTAATCAAAACTGCAATGCTTGTCAGGAAAAACTGCAATTAGATATTTTTGCCAAATCGTTCAGCCCTGATATCTAAAGTTAAAAAAACAAACAAAGAAAACCTCTCTAATACAACAGTGAATACAGTGTGGCGCTGGCAGGCCGGCTACACTGGATATTGCTGCTGTCTAGAGACCATTTAGACCAAATTATTCAAAAGTGAAATCTACAAAATTTACAACCGGTTATTCAGTTGAGATTTGAGGAGAATTCTCATCACTTCTTTAAATATCTGTGTAATCCCTCAGTCGTCCAGGTCTGATCCATAGCAAAGGAAAAATATAAAATCTGTCAACTGGACAAAACGTTGTAGGAGTGAAGACGTTTCGCTGCTCATCCAAGTTGCTTATATCTGTCTGAATATCTATCTAAGGCAGTGTCCACCAATAATCTGACCACAACTGAAGAAGCAGCTTGGATGAGCAGCGAAACGTCTTCACTCCTACAGCGTTTTGTCCAGTTGACAGATTTTACATTTTTCTTTTGCTACTTCTTTAAATAATCAAAAATGCTTTTTTCTTAGGACATTCTTGAATTGTACGAATATAAGTAGGACAGTGATTTGACTTGATTCCATGTCTTTTTCAATGTTAAGAGATGCTATATTTTTGTATGAAGTTCAGCTGCCATATCAGTGTATATGTACTGACTCATTCTGTCAGAGATGAATGCCTTCTCTGTTTCTTTTGGGAAATGATTGTGATCTGACTAATATTTAGTTGCCAGGCCAGTGCGTCTGCAAAAGTATTATGGAAACTACTGTGAGCTCTTTGAAATAAATGTATTGCAACTCATGTCTTGCTTCAGTGGTTATGTTCAGTAGTGCACAAAATAAGTGATAAACATATGGTATAATGCAATATATATCTCTCTCCATGCATTTTTTTTATAACAAACTGAATTTTAACCTGATTAACTTCACATCAGTATTCAACAGGTCGAAAAGTCTGAACAGTTTGATGTGCCATTTGATAAACAATCTACATTTTACAGGAATAAATATCAAAAACATAATACTTAAATTATATTTACAAATTTGAGTGTCCAAAAAAGCACAATATAAGTCTGATGCATTATTATTAATATTATTATTATTCATTTTATTGGTTACTTTACTGACCTACAGTTATTTTGTGGTAATGGGAGACCTACCTACATACCCATCTTGTGCACCACAAAAATATGTTTTCATTGAGTTTCAAGGTAAATTTTGAGAACGTTATTTACATCCCTGAGACACTAGTCGGCTAAACTTAGAGGTGCACTATGTAGCTTTTCTGGTGGTCAGCAACCTGTTTGTCTCCATGGAGATGTTATTGCTTTACTTGGAATTCCACAGATAGGCATTAACCTTATCCATCTTGCTTGCTTGTATTGTCTGTGTAATCCCTCACTTGACCAGGTATGATCTATAGTAAAAAGAAAAATTCAATTTTGTCAAGTGAACATTTTGCTGCTCCACCAACCTGCTTCTTCAGTTCTGGAAGTGGTCTCAGATATCAGAACTATTCCATTTTGAGTGGGCTGCCCCTCCACAGACCTGACCTATAAGTTAGCTTGGTCATGTGCTCGTGAAGACAGGCAAGGCAAGTTTAATGTCATACAGTGGAACTTTTAGGGCGAAACAATAACACTTCTATGAAGAGAAGCTGGACTCTCCTTCAGAAAAGTTAAATGGTGCAGTGCAAAAAAAACCAAAACAAGTAGCATGAGGCATGATTCCCCATTCCTTTATTAAAATGATAAATCTATTATATAAATTAATATCCTCCACACAGTGAAACATAGATTTTGTTGTGTCCAGTCACACTGCCACAGGACAGTATGTAATCACAGTTCTTGTCCATATATTTCTTATTTCTTGATGTGCCTGGAGCCGTCCTTTAGCCCCTCTTTCACCTCGTTTATGAACGTGTCTCCCACTCTCTTGAGACGGGAGCCCACCTGCCCGATGTCCCGCGGCACCTGACCGGCCTCCTGTCGCACCTGCTTCAGCGTCTCGGACCGGAGCACCCGCCTAGTCGCATCCTGCCCCGCGATCTGGGCTTTGGTGATGGCGTAAGCTGTGATCTGAGCCGCTCTGCGAATGGGCCGAGACTCCGCCAGCTTCTCCACAACCTGAAGTTAGGGATGTCACAATATCAAATTTTAGCCTTGAGACTATTGTGAGAAAAAAAACACCACCATTTAAAAATTATGCCATGACCAAACAGCAAACTCCTTAATTTTCTTCATTTATGTTATCTTACATGTTACTGAGTTCAGAGGTGGGTAGTACTCAGTTACATTTACTAGAAATTGTACTTTTCTAGCAGCATACTTTTACTCCTACTTAACATTTTTTGAGTAAAAGTTTTGAGTTTTGGTTCTTCTTTTCATATTGTCATATTTCATTTTTTTTGTGTGCGTGTGTGTTTCTCGCGCCGCTCCTTCAGATACGATTAGTTTATCTCCATTTTTGTGTCTATCCTTTGAAAATACCTGATTTCATTATTATTATTATTTAATGTTTTGTCCTTCCATTTACATCAACTTTAAATTATAAATCAGTAGTTACGTCCCAACAGTTACTATTTAAGTTGCCCTTACTTGAATAGTTAGTTTTCAAAATACTTTTTTTACTCTCACTTGACACATACTTTGGACCACTACTTAGTACTCCTACTTGAGTAATATTATTTTGAAGTAACATTACTCTTAGTTGAGTACAAATTTTGGCTACTCTACCCACCTCTGACAGCATGTGACCAGGTGGTTAATGTGACATAAACAGCCAGATAAAAAGCACTTTACATTAATAGTATTTCATTTTATTTTATTTTATTTTTTGCAGTAGATTGAATGGAAACGACTTACATTTGCTTCTAAAATTGTCAAGATTATCATTATTTCTTTAGCTCTTTATGGTTATATTGTGACCTTAATAATCGCGATTATCGATTAACCTAATAATTTTGAAATCCGTACCTGGAGGTTGTTCAAGAGCGAGTACAGCATACGACCCAGCATTGTTTACAGTCAAAGTTATCTTATGTGTTAGCTTGCGTGCTAGCTTAGGTGTTAGCTTAGCTCGTCAAAAGCGAAGTCCTACGCTGTTCCCCTGCTGAAAACGCAAAGAAAGACAAAATAACAAATTAATCAGTGATCGAACCGTAAATTATACCACATTTGAATTACAAAATAAGTTAATTTGACTCTTTTTACCTCGGACAGGTCACTGCTAACTACTACCTAAATGACATGAGTCTACTTCCGCTTTTGTCTTAAAGCCTAGCGCCCCCTGCCTCCTATTTATGTATATTTGCCATATTCCATGATATTTGCTGTTTGGAAATTTAATGCTTGGAAATGTCACCCCATTCTGACACAAAACAACAACAAAAATATATTGTTAGATGGTTTAGTAATCGTTTTAGGCTAACATTTAGGATAATAGAGAGTCAAGATAGAAGAGAAGCCTGTGTGTTCTACCTGCAGATAATACAGTGACTTTAAGGTAAGTAAGTTGGCTAGCCTGACCTTTTTGTATCAAGTAAGCTTCTGAGTACCCTCTAACTCAGGTACGAGGTAAATAAATCTGTTAAGTAACTGTAGTAATATATTGTCAGTTATTACTGACATTATATTTTCTTGATTTAATCGTAGTGGTGTCCAAAAACTTCCAAAACATTCTTAGGAATTTCCTGTTTTCCCAACCACTTTAGGCATCAGGATATTACATTTTAATTTGGAAGGCATTCCTCTGTAATTTGCCCTCTGCTTTTGTTTATTTTAGACAAACAGGGTCATGTCTTTGCACATTGCTTAATCTGATGTTATCTACATTTGAGAATAACATGTACTTTGTATATTAAGAGATTAGTGCTTTGTGTGTTTACAATATTGCAGCAATGTGATGAGGTTCAGTATCTCCAGTGGTTTTACTATGCACTATGTTTACTGTGCGCTATGTAACTTATCTATGTAACTTTTCCAGCGGTGGATAAAGTACTCACCTTCAAGTTAAGTAAAAGTACAAATACAGAGGTAAAAAGTTACTCAAGTAAAAGTAAAAATATCACATGAAAAAAATCTACCTAAGTAAAAATATTTAAGTACCTGTTTAAAAATGTACTTTAAGAGTAAAAAGTAAAAGTATTTCACACAAGTGTTAATTTGTTAAAGGGTTACATGTAGGGATATTGGAAAAAAAATTATACGTATTTTGGTCAACAATAACAATACGAGTCAATATCTTAATTTTTCTAATGATTTTTGTGTATTTATTTTTATTTGCTCAAAGCCGAAGCTTGAACTCGAAAACATTAGTCAGGATGTTGCCACAAACATGGTATAAATAACCCCTCAAATCATATGAAAAGTACTTTTTACTTTTCAGTCCTGTTCAAAATGTAGTGGAATAGAAAGTACAGATACTTGCTTTCAAATGTAGTGAGGTAAAAGTAAAAACTATGCAGTTTAAAATGTACTTAAGTAAAGTGCAGATACCTAAAAAGTCAACTTAAGTACAGTACTTTACTACTTTTACTTTGTTACCTTCCACCACTGAACATTTCTAGGGGAAGGTCAGCCACCTGCTTGTGTCTATGGAGATGTTATTGTTTTTTTTTTTTCTGTAATGTTCCACAGTATGGCATTTAGTGTAACTCTATGGAGACGTTACAGATGAGATCTGTGGGGAAGTGGGCCCGCTCACAGTAAGAATGCATGTTTTTTGAAGTACTGTTGTTGAGAAATAAAAACACTTGTTGGCTAATTGAATAAATATTATGTAGGTACATTTGATGGTGCAAGTGCTCAGTTATATTTACTTTAACTTATAATTTATAAATTGTACTTTTCTAGCAACATGCTTTTACTCCCATTTGAGTAATATTTTTATTGAAGTAACAGCACTCTTACTTGAGTAAAAGTTTTGGTTCCTCTTCCCACTGTGAGCTTTATGTTGACAATATGAGAATGATTTGAACGTTTGAGTTTCTTGCTCCGCTCCTTCAGATATGATTGAGTTTTTCTCATTTTTGTGTCTATCCTTTGAAAATACCAGATTTTGTGCATTATTTAATGTTTTGTCCTTCAAATTATATTAACTTTTATTAATTAAATTATAAATCCGATGTTAAGTCCCGACAGTTACTCTTTAAATTACTCTTACTTAAGTAGAAGTTTTCCCTTTGCTAATACTTTTTTACCCTTACTTGAGTAATTTCTTGGACCACTACTTTGCACTTCTACTTGAGTAATATTATTTTGAAGTAACAATTTTTGCATACTCCACCCACCTCTAGATGCTGCAGAACATACTCTTGGAGACAAGCAGACCGCAGACTTTGCACCACAAAAGTTACATAATGCAGCTTTGATTCAAGGCTCACACTGGATATGAGTTTGGTCATTCCAGAATTGATTGATCGATTAGAGCGCAATGAAATCAATGTAAATAGATACTCAGGAAAAACTAGTGTTTTTACTAGACTCTGTTCACTTCTGTGTGTTATTCTTTTATATGACCAGATAATAATAATTACATTTATATTGAATCCACCATTTTAGAGTCGCTTTGCTACAGACAGATTTGAAAGTGCTGCAGTTTATTTACCTAATAGATTTTTGATAATCATTACTAGAGCACAAACAAACCCTTACTGGAATAGCCTTTTCCTGTGTAGCTATTTCAAAACTAAACAAATATAGTATTTCATTTACGGTAATGCTTATCATAATGTATTTGGGACGCCACATTTTATTTAAAAAAAAACTAAAACAAAAAAGTTATGTTCAAAAACCCCTGCTAATTATTCCTTCGTGCACTTCCCATTCTCTGCTTCCTGTCCATTTGGATGAGTAGATCATTGCGTAAAAAAAAAAAAAAAAAAAAAATTGAGCAATTACTTCATCCCCCAGTTTATTTTTGCTGAGACCAGTCGAGCCGTCTGCTCTGAGGCGATTCAGTCCCTGTCAATACTGAGGACAAAATGCACGCTTTAAACCAGTGCTGGGGCCTCCTGTTACGGATGTGTATACTGACCATTGTGTGTGCTCAAGGTAAGACAAAAATATTAATTCTATGAGTAAAAAATCGTGTATATTTTTATATTTTAATATAATTAACAATATTTATGATATTGGTGTGGGTAACACTTTGTAATAACTACACTATTTATATCCTTAAAAAGCATGAACAGAGACTTAACATAATAACAGATATCGTAGTTTGTTTTTTAAGAATGATTCAGTTACTGAGTTACTACTAATTAATGAGTTAGGGTCAGGAGTTAGGATATGAAATGAGTAGTAACTAAACTAATCTGTTCATTATATGAATTAAGTCTTTGTTGGTGCTTAATGAAGGTGTATATAAAGTGTTACTGATTGGGCAATGTATCAAATTATCACTGTTGTTGTTAATGTTATTTTGAAGAAATGCTAAATTTTAATGTTGTTTATAATATAACAATCCCAAAATGCTGCAACAAGAGCTAATGGAAAAAAAACCCATAAATTTATTCTGTAAACTTCCAAAAAAGTGTATAACTATGCCATGGTAATGAGTCGACCCTCTTCAGCTCAAACCTAATCGTAGTCACTGGTCAGATTATTCTGCCAAACTAATCTGGTTACTGATTACTCTGATTACTACTCTGATTACTTTATTTCAGAAGTAATTAGATTACTGATTACTATAAGTTAAAATATAATGTCATATTTCTGCACTTTTTGTCACATATTTAAACCTCAAATAATACATTAAAAGACATTTCTGCTACTGGATTGGCAAAATATCTTTTACCCATCTTGTTATATTTATGTCTATATTTCGTTTTTCATTGTGTAACTGAACCGCCAAAGTAGGGCTGCAAGATTAATCAAATCAAAATTAGCAAATCGCCAGGGCTGCAATTTTCTTCCACAAACAACAAAACCTCCTGTCTTATTCTGCATAAAAACTACCAGCCCTGTAGTTTAGATCTGTACAAACATGTTCTGAAATGTCATTCCTGTCTTAGTTTGTCAGGTTATAGTTCAGTCTTTTCGTCAATTCTTCTGAACGAGTTTAAAATGTGAACTTTGAACAGAATCCTGTTATTAAAACATGAATCAGAAATCTAATGACAATACTTGTTAGAAAAATCACATTTCGATCTGATAACTTGATGTTTTTGTTTTTCTTCCAGATTGCACACTGGAGGATTTTAAACAGTCTAGTTTGTTCGATGAAAACGTTGAGACAAGTAATTTGAGGCAGAGCTATGCCAGTGGGGACAACGTGAGAGTGCCCTGCAAAGTCGGCCACAGAGGCTTCTTCAAACTCATCTGCACCAAAGGACAATGGGTTAAGCAAGGAAACATCTGTACACGTGAGTAGAAGCATGCGTCTAGCGTTTTACATGATCCACTTCATATATAACAAGTAAAAGTTTTGATTTCTTTTCCCACGACGTGACAAAAATTGTATGTTGACAATATTACACGATTTGAACATTTGTGTTTCTTGCAGTGCTTCAGATATGATAATGTGGCAGAGTGGTCGGTTTGGGTACCGTCCCAAACGTCCCAGCGAGGGACTAATTAAAACCGTGTCCGGAGCCTGGAAAATGACAAAAATCAAGTAGTAAACACGACCCGACATGCCAGTGACCAGTATCAAAAATAGAACTCGAATGAGCTCTAATTTTGACCGAAGACCCCGAGTAAAAATAATGAAAGACAACTCAGTAGCGCCACCTCAAACTTTGATTTTCATGGGGCCAATGGGAGCCTGACCTGAAAAAAAAAATCAACGTAAAAATCAGAAACTCGCCTCGAACAATAGAACATGTTAAAACTATATTATTATATTATTATGGCCCCGCCCTAAACCGTACAGGAAGTCGGAGAGGACATTTCCTCGCACAGTTTTAACCGCAAACACTTCAAATTTGGCCAAAATCCACTAAACCCATCTGCCATTAAAGATTATCAATTACATTTTGAATATGACTTTGGGTGTGGTCATGGAGAATTTTCAACAAAATGTAAAATTTTACAAAATTTCAGAAAAATATGTCTCTTTCACACATTTTTTGTTTGGAAAAAGCCAAAAGCAGATTTGTGAGCTGGACGCAATGATATGCAAGGTGCTATCTAACAAAACGGCTCTCTAGCGCCTTCTTCAAATTTTATTTTCAAAAATTCATATAAGACAATCAAAAAATCAAATCAAAAAATTACATGGGCCTTATTTGTGATGGGGCACAATGTGAGAAAGTCACATGACTCTAGCTTTTATGGTTTAGGAGAAAAATATTGAGTCAAAAAAAAATTCCATTATTATTTTTATAGCTGGATTAAGGCCATTTTTGACCCCCTGAATGTTAACGAAAAGTCAGTTTTATTCAACCTCTACTTTCAAGATTGGTGAAAATTTAGTTTTTTTTAAATCCCTGTGAAAATATATTAAAAAATGACTCTGTAGCGCCCCCTAACAACTTCACATTTTTACAGTGTTTCTCATAGACAATTGACATTTGGCACACATATCCTTCTTGACAAACTGATCAAAAAAGTCAATGAGGACATGCCTCTATTTGCAATCGTGTTGCCCTGGCAACGTCCAACATTTGTCATACAAATACATGGGTTTTGGTTAACTTGGATGAAAAAAATTTGTTTGTCATAGACCATTGAAACTTGGTACACATATTCCACACATCATACTGAACAAAAAAGCCAATGAGGACATCCTCTATTTCCAACCGTGCAGGTGTGACAATGTCAGAAATAGCCTCATTGAAATGAATGGAGTAGTAACATATAGATGCTGATTTTGGGGGGAGGGGTCATGTAACCAGGGACGAGAGGCAGGATCTTTGCAGTGGTGTGTACCCCACGATCGCAAGGGGTGGCAAAGGCCTTTATTGCCGCGTGCGGCTTTAATTATTATTATTATTATTTTAAACTTCAGCTGTATCAAAATATAATTGCCAAACAACGCCACATGAGATAGGCTCAGGACCTTAAATTGAGGCACGCACGTTTGTTGATGAATATACAGAGGCAAGGTTTAAGTTATTCATGTGACAGGATTTCAACTTTTTCAAGTTAGCTTGAAATAGTTTCTAACAGTTCCACTGTTGTACTTCATTTCACCGTTTCTTGAAATTTGTTGCACACAAGGAGAGTTCATAGTCACAAAGAAAAGGGCAAGATTGCACCAAAAAGGCAAGATCCTGTAGCAGGGCATTACACGGCTCTGACAGACGCCCAGAATTCTAATGTAGATTTGGTTTGGTCCTGTTCTAGCCCTGGTTTAGTTCTGGTTTAATCCTGGTTTAGTTTCAATGTAGTCCCAGTTTTGGTGTAGTCAAGTGTGAATACAGCCTTAGTTTTTCTCATTTTTGAGCTCTACCCTTTAAAAAATTATCAGATTTTGTCCATTATTTCATGCTTTGTGCTTTTAATTACATTTACTTCAAATCATAATATTATGTCTTCAGAGTCACTCTTTCTTTGTATTTTCCCTGAAATATTTGTTTAATCTTACTTGAGTCTTACTTATTAATCTCTGTAACCTTTAATGTGTTTTGTCTTTGTGTGTTTGAAGCGATTTCCTGTGGCCACCCTGGTGATGTCCAGTTTGCCGATTTCGAATTGTCCAAAGGAACTGACTACGTCTTTGGATCCCAAGTTCGTTACACCTGCCACAGGGGGTAAGAAGAAACCATAATACACTTTTGGTTAGAGTCCAGAATGATATCTTTCTGTATTTTTTATACAGAGGGATATCAGTCTGGTCACCACACCCTCTATCATGCCTCAAGCCAGATTCAGACAGTACCATGCAATCAATTTTTTTTTTTTTCAATAACACGTGTGATGTTTTTCAGCCTCCAGATATATTTTTTCCTTTCTTTTTTTTTGCCTCGTAAGCAGCCATATTTGTTTTGATACGGATGGACCATGCATGTCCCTGATTGGCTAATCCACCTGTCAATCACACCCATCTGAACTCAGGGAACTCGCTGGTGATCAGACTCACGTCTTTGTAAAATAATGGAGAAGTGTGAATTCTGGATCTTATCTTGGCACTTAGACCTATATATTTTATGCAGTTTTGTGATATATTGTCATAATACCGAATAGCGTCATTTAGATAATAAAAATATATAGTAACTGGGACTAAACCGGGGCTAAGCCGGGACTGAACCAAGGCTAAACCAAAACTAAACCAGGACTAAACCAAGACTAAACTGGGATTAAATCGGGACTAAGCTGAGACTAAACCAGGACTAAACCAGGTCTAAACTGGACAGGCTGTAGATGTGTCGACTGAACCAGGACTAAACCAGGACTAAACCAGCACTGAACCTGGACTAAATCAGGAGTAAAAATAAAATCATACCATACCACACCAGGACTGAACCAGGACTAAACCAGGATTGATTTTTTTGTCAGTATTTCCCACCCCAACTCTAAAGACTATAGTAACGGATGTCTTTCGGTAACATTTGGTTCCCGTGAAGTTACATTGGTCTTGGCTTTGAACTTTTACAGTAAAAATATGTGCTTGTCTTTCGCAGTTACGAAATGACCAGTTTTACAAGCACTCGTAACTGTCTTCAAGGAGGCTGGGATGGTCATCTACCAGTGTGTGAAGGTAAGAGAAAAAAACTAAAACACAAAATGTAAGCACAATGTAATATGGTAATACAAAAGTACATACAATATTATGACTGTGATAAAAACGCAAAGGCGGTTAGTGAGTGGTACAACGCTCTGTGTTTACTATGTGTTAATTCATTTTTTTTTTAAAATAATTGTTACCTTGTTTGGTGGGAGAGCACCCGCGATGAATTTTTATCATAGTTTTATATCAGTTAAGTGGCAGTTGGTGAAAAAAAAAATTGAGAAGAAAAATCCAAAAATACAGGAAGTTTTACTGCCTAAAAATACCTCTATCTGTATTATCAACACCTAACATTCCATCCAAAATACAGAGACAAAATAGGGTCAGTTTTTCCTGTTGATAACATTGTACTTTGCCATGAAGTATCCAAAATGTAAATGCACAAATGCTGAACACGATCATTTCTATTAGTGACTAGACCCAAGAACTCACAACAAAGGTCTACATTTTAACAATATCAATTTTAGCTTCCCCCATCTGTCTTAGATATTATTGGTCTATAGACTATTGTGATGTCATCTGAAACCCAGCAATACAATCGACTGCCAACCAGGAGGTAAAATGATAAACGTGTTGACTATTTTTAGTGAACTGAGTTGTCTAACCTGTCATATGCACATTTTTGTTGTACATATGGGAGGTTAGACTACTAATTTATCTAAAACATAGTTAACATCGTCATCAAAAAAATCTTGCCTAGTCTTTTTAGTTTTGTCATTTTTATGAAGGTTATAATTTTACTTCCTGGTTGTACATGGGCAGCAGATATAACATATGTAGAGGTATGCTACCTTGCAACCATAACGTTAAAAGGGCCAAAACATGTCTAAATTACTCAACAGCTATGATTTGACAAAAAATAAAATAAAATTATGACATGTTTGGATGGAATTAATGACAGTTGATGACATAGATAGATGGATTCTGTTTTAGACTCACTGCTACTTCCTGTATTTTCCAACTTTTTGTTATAAATTTTTCTTCACAACTGCCGCTTAACTGTAAAATTACCACTATTCCACCAAACCAAGTAATAATTACAAAAAAATGAATTTATCTGTCAAATGCGCTTTAAATATTTTTGCCAGTAACCAAAGTAAAACTTTTTTCCTTAGCGGTTTCGTGCGAGCCATTAACAGTGGATGATAACGTCATGGTACATGGGATCACAGACAGACCCACCGCTGGCAGCGCGCCTCAGTTCAGCTGCAGAGAACGAGGGCACGAATTGGTTGGTCCAAGTCAGATCTTCTGTAAAGATAATGGACAATGGAACGATAAACCGCCCCAATGTAAAGGTGAGATGTTACAGAAAATTGACTCTTGTGAGTTTGAAGCCATGTTATAATGCTGTTACCTCCTCAAAAACAGACCTGGAGTTGTGTTCTGTTTCATTCACACGTTTGAGTAATGTTGGTTTATTAGTCTGTCTACATCTCCAAAGCTCAAAAGGCCCTGTTCCACCTTGTGATTGTTAAGTTAACAGCTACCTTTTACTTTAAGTTCAGTAGACACTGGCAATTCCAGGGTTGAAATCAATCATCCAAATCAATCATCCAAATTATTCTATTCTACTAGGTGTATAGAGTTTAAAAACACAGTGGAGCACTTCCCGTTTTACCACATGACATCACAAAGTGGAACAAAGTGTTTTTTGTTTGAGAGAAGAACTCAGCCTAAATATGCAGGGTTTGTGTGTTACACATCCAACCCAACCAAGATAGTACCTGTGGTAAATATTTATCATAGTTTTACTAGTTAAGTGGGAGCTTGTGGAAAAAAGAAGAGAAGAAAAGTACAAAAATACAGGAAGTAGCAGTGAGTTCTAAAACCTCTACCTATGTAATTAACACTGAAAAATCCAAACATTTTTCCATTTCTGACAGTCTAAACTTTCTGTTGTCATTTATTTGTATTAGTCTAATCATAACTATTGTCCAGTGTTATAACATTATGGTTGCTAAGTAACAGTTATTGAATTGCCTCTACATGTGTAATATCGACTTGACTGCTGTCGTGTCCAACCAGGAAGTAAAATTATAGACTTCACCAAAATTAAAAGAATTAGGGGAAGATTTTTAGGAAAATCTTTAATATAATGATGTTAACTACGTTTTAGTGAAATGAGTAGTCTAATCTGTCATATGTACTGTAATCGCTTTTGTAAAAAAAACTTAAACACCTCTCTATAAATAACCAAAACGTGCATTGGAATTGTTTTACAGAAATATCTTGT
>KN486938.1:81463-109135 GCA_000787095.1 Periophthalmodon schlosseri | reverse complement strand
AAATATATTCCGTTTTTGGGAAGCAAAATATCCCAAAGCTTTTTTTTCCCCCCATTTCAACTGCATTAGTGGCACCAAAGTAGACAGTCATGAGATTGTGTATTATTATTTCCCGTTTTAAAGTTCAACAAACAAGTGAGATATTCAGGCAGTCTATGAAGTAGTCCCTTATAAATGCATTTCATACAGTGTTGTTTTCTTCTAACAGATAGGGATGGCCCACTATTTTTTCATAGAGTGCACAGTGATGGGTTTTAAATTCATCACCTGTTATGAAACAAAGGGCTGAGTGAAAGAGTGAATCTAAAGGTTTCAACATAAAGGCTGGAGTCTGCATGTAGATTATAGCTCCATAATCTAGTACAGAAAGAAAGGTTATTCCCTCACACATTATAATGATACTATAATAACATGTTTATGAGTTTATTATTGTTTTTTATAATACTGACTCTGGTTTTCGCTGCAGGGGAGCTGGCTTTAGCTTTCTTTTTTCCTGGCTGTTCATGATTTTGGTGCTGATCCTCTTCCTGATTGGTGGGAGCGCCTATACATTGTTGTGTAAACCATGGAAGAGTGGAGAACTGCTCCAGGTATCAATCAAGAAAATACATTTTACATTGTACAAAACATATTTGACTTATTATTGATCAATACATCTCCCATGATTTCTGTCCCCAGCTCCTTGACACTCCAGATGTAATTCCTGGATTTGACCTGAGTGCAACCTTTGGGGCGAACATAACAATTTCTAGTATTTACCGGTATGTCATTGTAATAAATGTACTGATTCATATTTCACCGTTTTGTATTTATCCATGTATTTTTTTCTTATTATAATTACAGAGATTGTGAAGAAGATAAGCCTGCATGGTCTGTCTTTCAATTGAATCAACACATAAACCTCGATGACCTGCTGAATGTATCCAAAGTAAGCATTTGAGAGTAACAGTATCTCTATGGTATTTACATTATGCTTTACATTATGACATATGTGTAATCACTCAGTCGTCCAGGTATGAGCCATAGTAAAAGAAAAATTCAAATTTGTTAACTGGACAAAAACATCTTCACTCCTACAACTTGCTAACTGTGTCCAGTTAACAGATTTGAATTTTTCTTTTACTATTTACAATATGACACTTTTTATCTGTAGTACACAGATGAAATTAAGAAGGACTTTGAGGACACCACCATCGACCTGTCCCCTGTCAATTTCCTCACTCCAGAAGTGAAAGACCAACTAAAGAGTTTTTCCTCAAAGGCAGGCAACATTGACTTTTCAACTCCAGTTCAGGAGGTACAGGGCACATGCAAAATGATGCAAAGTAACTGATTATTGTGGTAAATCTACTTTGTATTCACATCTTTTGCTTTTTACAGATAAATAACATGACCAACGTGAACTTGAACGCCACAGCAGACAAACTTGACCAACTGGCAAATGCAGTGAGTAAACATCTGTAACCTATACCATTTAGAGTTAAAATAAACAGTTTCAGATTAGCAAAACTTGATAAACTGTATATTATTGAGCTATGAATTAATTAACTAAATGTGTTAACTACCCAATGTCATGATACTTAAATTTAATAATAATATATATTTTTAAATTTTCTTTATTTTAGCAAACGGGTCAAATCAAACAGGAACTTAAAAATGAAGCCCAGAAACTAAGAAAAATCCAGGCTGATATTGAGACTGTTATATTTCCCCAACTGGTGAGTTTCCCAACCAAACTAACCTATAACACTTAAAATTTGTATTCATTTATTCGTTCATTATTGTCTGAATTATAAAGCGTAATTTCTGCTTTTAGACAACAGTAAACTCAACCATCGATGAGCTGAAAACGACACTGGCACGAAGCAATGTGGGTACTTTAGCTAAAAGTTGTTATAGTGATACTTACAGTAGTACTTTATCTCTCCGTGAGGTTAAACGTTGGCATCTGTTGCAGGCCACGGTGGGGGAGGTGCTGAGGAGCGTGGGAGTAGCACAAGACTTCTTCAACAAAAATGCAACTCAGATCGTGAAGACCGTGAGTACAGGCGCGGCAGGTCACATGAGCGGGACATGAGGGAGAGAGTCTGTGCATGTGGCTCTCTAATGCCTACACTCATTTAGCCTACAGGGCCAGCGCAGGAGACTAGCACCACAGCTGTGTTCATATACTATGGGCTTTTTAACGTCTTTTTAACAGTATACTATGTTTTACACTAGGCCGAGGTGTATTAAAATTACTACTTCAAGTCATAAAATTACCCTGGTACATAGATATACTGAGCAATTATCCTACATAGTAAAAGAAAAATGTACTTCTGTCAACTGGACAAAAAGTGGTTTGAGTGAAGACGTTTGGATCATACCTGGACAACTGAGGGATTATACAGACAATTATTCTTCAACATGAGCTGGGATAAAAAGTAGTTGCCATTATTATTTTATTTCTACCATTCTGTATTGTTTTACTAGTACAACTGTTTTACTCTAAGCTGAAGTGTACTAAAATTATGTTTGTATACACTCAACAATTATCCAACCAAACTAGTAAAAACCCAACTAGTACTTTTTACAAAAAAGTAAAAAGTACTAGTGCTACTACTATTACTAGTACCACCACCACACTGCTATAACTACTGCTACTGTTTCTACTAGTACTACTACTATTACTACAACTAATTAAAATCACTACTTTCACCATTCCTTCTACATACTAATAATACAGTAGCTACTTTACCACTTGTTAGTTTTGCTGGGTTTCATTTGACATCACACATTCTATAGGCCAGTGATATTTAATAATAATGGACGGCAGCTAAAGTGAATATTGTTAAAATGCAGGTTTTTGTTGACTTATGTTGAGATATGTGGGTTAGTCACTAATAGAAATGCTCATGTTCAACATTTGTGAATTTACCTTACGGATATGTCATAGGAAAGTCGAGTGTAATAAATAGGTTCTTAGTCTTGCCCCCATTTGCGGGTCTGACATAATCCCATTCTAGAATTTGAAAATCACTAATCGAACACATGTTTGCTCCCATTACTCCTTGTCCTACTACAAACACGCTTATTTTGAGGTCACGTCAGTGGATTAGGCATTCGTGGAATTAGCCGCGTGTTCCAGTCTCTCTCATGAATTCTCAATAGGATGTAGTCCACAAATGCTCAGAAGTGACTCCTGCTGTCTGACTCTGTTGTTCCAGGAAAGCGGGCAGTTTTTGGACTGTCAGTTGGGATACTTCACTGCCTTTGCTGACTGGGCCCGACAGATGGTACTATTTACAGATTACGATAAACGCTTTGTCTAGCGTATTAGTGATATTCACAATTAGATTTATGTTTCCAGATCACACAGGAGCTGGGTCGCTGTGGGCCAGTCGCAGGAGCTGTGGACTCTGCTGAGATCATTGTCTGCTCCAACATGGTGGAGTCTCTGGTGAGAAATGATGAAACACTGAAACATTGCAGGTCACCACCGCCACCAGCTTGTTTTTATTGAAATGTTATTGTGTTGCCTGGAATGTTCCACAGTCTGGCATTGAACTTGGAGACAATCAGGTGACGCCGCTTATCGCAAGTTAATGGTCAAATCTGACACTGCTCACTGTAAGAACGCACTTTTTAAAGGTATTTTTGAGCCATAAAACCATAAAACTCTTGAATTAATGCAAGAAATATGTTTACTTACTGAGGAGCGTTGTAGGCAAAGCAATAACTTCTCTATGGAAACAAGCAGGTGGCAGACCCAGCACCAGAAAAGTCCCTAACATGTGAAATAAGCAACTGTAAACCATTTTGTTTTGGTGTTTTTAGAATGCGTTCTGGTTCAGCCTGGGGTGGTGCATGATCTTTCTCATCCCAAGCATCATCTTATCCATCAAACTGGCCAAATACTACAGAAGAATGAAGTACAATGATGTGTTTGAGTGAGTATATGCACTGTATAGATAACTTTTTCACTAGCAAGGACCACGCCACAACAATATATGCAATGAAGATATTTATTGACGGATGAAGGTGGTTAGTCCAGATACAGGACCCCCCTCTGTAGACGTTTTAAGGCTGAAAGACAAACGAGAGAGGGCCCGGTAGGGTGGAGATATCTGAGACAAACTGTGTTGAAGCGATAGGCTGGTACAAATAGGCTTCTGGGTAATTAGAGGTGTGGTTAAGGTGTGGTTGAGGTGAGCTGTGGAGGAGGAGAGGGAGGTTGAGACGTGGTCCTGCTCCTGTATCTCATTCAGTCATATTAATATTAACTCCACGTTCCCATATGAACTCAAGTATGTATTTTTGTTTTGCATGCTGTTAACTGCGTATGTTCTGTCCTAGCAGCAACCACATAAACATGAACTACATCCCCAGAGCCAAACTGCGAAACAGTTGAAGTGGCAGCTCCAAATTTTACCACACGGAGCTCAACAGGACAACATACTGCTTAAATGTGGGACGTCACGTTTTTATTCATTTCATTTGGATTTGGAAGAAGCGATGTCAGATAATAACTTCTGTAACTGTCACCCACAACTTTTACATTTTTACAATAATATCTGTATTTTTGGTTCTTACTTTCAATTCCTGATGCAGCCTTTATATGTATTTGGTACTATACACTGCCTGTGACCCCTGATTGTATTTAGAAAATTATTTCAAACTTGCCAAACTAGGAGATAATTGATAATAGTCTGTGATACCACTTACACATTGTTTTTTATGTATTTGATTGTATGTAATTGATTGTATGTATTGTATAGACTGTTTTTTGATAAAACATGTCAAATTGTTTGCACTGTTAAAAATGAGCAACACTATGCAATAATTTATAGAAAATCTTTGTAATGATTAACGTTTTGTCTGAGCAGCCATTTTGTTTTTGTACGGGTTTGTAATTATAGTTAAGATTTGATTTTTGTATCGCATTAAATTATTTATGTTTTATTCTTTTAGCACTTTATTTGTTCTGTTTTCTCTGTGTTAAATGTATTCGAGTATGGTGTTAAGTGTTAGTGATAAGCTAATGCACCATCCCTCTGCACATTTACTGCCTTTAACTGTAACAGGATTGGAATCTGAAATAGCCTCTCTCAAATCAGCATTCGTTACACTCGTACACCTTTTTATTCTTGGGTAGAAATCTCAAAATTGCACAAGACTCTGACTCTGTATTGTGGAGATATTTTGACATTAAGATTAAAAAGTAGGTCCCTGGTTGTAAAATGCTCCCTTGGTTTCAGTTTTATAGCAGCCAGCATGCAGATTTCACAGCTCTATGTCTTTGCTCCGCTACAGTCTGTGGTAACTTGGACTATTTGATTTTTCCGCATAAATGTTTCATAATGTAATTAGCCTTTTGTAGAGGCACTGTGGTTATAAATAGATTATGCTGACAGACTGAACAAACCGTAAGTGTAGCAGGACTTGGCAGAAGACAAGATGCTGAAAAACAAGCGGAGACATCAGCGTGTATTATCTTTGTTTAATTGCAGCATTCACCATTACAACACATACAGGATTTGATGACGCACATGGGGGGGGACCTTTGTAATGAAAAGAAATCCATTCTGCGACAGTTTTACAGTCCTCTAATGGGGAACCATGACTTGTTTGGCCATAATGTAAAATATGGAAAATATGCAACGCCATCCAGCCCTTAGAACTTACAAGAACAAAAACAATGGATGAACAGTCTGGAGAACAGACATAAACAGTAAATAGTGGTATCTTGTTTTATAAAAGCTGACTACTGCTGTTATGAACTAACGCATAACCCTGCTAACCCCATTAACGAAAAAAGGCACCGCTAGGCAATTCTGCAGCAATGATAACTCTATTCAGATTGTCGTATCACTTTCAGCAAATCCATAGTTTATTTTAAACCAACACTCACATCCAAAAGTCTTTTATAAATTAATACTTTAAAACATATTCCGATTAATTCAACAGCTTTAGCAAAAGCAGCAACTAAAATAACAGACAAAATTTTCAGAACATGAACATAAAAGGCTACAATGGTGCAGAAAATACTGATAGCTTAAGTGTTACTATCTAAAAGCCATGTAAACGCACTGCCAAAGTTATATCATAATTCAGGACCTGATGTAGGAGGCCTATTCTGTCACTGTGCCCTTCGCCCTCTACAGCCGTAACACAATTAGCTCTGAAATTTAATTTGAAACCAAACTGTGAGTCACTTTTCCTGGGCATTGGTCTGGAATGTCCCGCTGAACTGTGAAGGGACGGGGTCTGGAGACAGTCAGGGCAAAAGGAGGCACACAAGCAAAGCTATTCAAGGTAGATTAAGTTAAGATACATTAGCTGCTTAGTTACTGCTTGAGCGTTTTGTGAGATGTTAACTTCAAAATACTGAACCAGCTTTATAACAATACGGCAGAATATAGATTTTCTACATAGTATTGCATCATTAGATTGTTAATATGTCTACTGTATTTAGAGACTAAACAATGGCTATAATAGGTGACAGAGAACAGCATTCAGGCACTGACTAATTTAAGCATTCTACATTTAACACTTTAAAATTCAGTTCCTCTTATTGGGAAAGTGGCTTGTTTTGGTCATTGAGGCACTAACACAATACATGATGTATTTGTAATACTATTAATTCACAAGTTTGTTATATACAAGCATCATGCAGGCATTAAGGCTTAAATAACAAGGCAAAGACACATTTTAAATAGGCATTATTTACACTGGTAAGATCAGTAGTTATACTGCATTATTAGTAGTCATACTGCATTGGATAATTTGCAAATTAAATAAAACAATTACACAGCATTATAATGTCTCTCATATTGTGCTTCTGCCGATAGTAGATGAGACACTGGTGAAGCTAATTAAGTCAGACTGGCAGGTAAAGTCATGATCCGAGCATTGTGGACACAGTGTCCGACTCTGTGCTCTCGCTTGTACCTGTCCTGGGCCGCTCCAGGGGCTGCCGGGGGGGCGTAGGAGGGGGGTATGATGGTGACTGGAGGATGTCCACATAACCCTGATTACTTTTTGTCTCTCTCTCCAGAACTTTTCGGAGCAGAGGTTTGAGCAGCCCGATGGTCAGCTGACTGCTCTGAGAGTTTGCAAATGGAGCCACTGCAGAGGTGGCTGCAGTGGACAAGGGGAAAGACGAGGATGAATTTGCTTTTGGGGAGGGCAGGTTTTTTAGAACCATGTTGAGTATGTTTGTCACAGTGATGTCTTCAGGGCAAAGCGACCACAGTAGCTCCAGATAAGGGTCCAGTTCTCTGTGTTGTGCCACTTCACACAGTAATGTACTGAAGATTTCCTTGTTTAGAAGTGGACTTTGTTTGCAGAATTTCTTGGCTACTTGGGTGACCCTGTCCCACTGCTGTCTGCCCATTAGAATCCTCAGCGCTTGAAGGATGGCATTGGGTCGCCCACTAACCAGTAACAACTCTACTTCCAAGTCCTGGCTCTGCTCTTGATCTGAGCTTAGGCTGGAGACCACAGACAAGGCACGTTTGTACAATGGCACATTTTTGTCACTGCTTTCGGCTCCTCTCCCACTAGGAAACCCCCACGATGAAGAAGCTAGGCTCAGTGCTAGCCCGGCTGACCCCTGCTGCTGCTGGGACAACTCTAGGAATGAAGGCAGCCAGCTTGGTTCAAACAGGTACACCGAGTGGCACAGCAGTTCGAACACGGGCATGACAGCGGGCACACTTGGCACTTTCAGTTTCGATTTAGTGATATGATTAGCATTCAGGTTGTGCTTGTACTCCCCGTTGGTGCAGTGATTGCTAACTGGGGAGCTAGGAGCAGGACTTAACACAGTTTTCCAGATTTCATGAGGCGAGCTGCTGGACAAACCCTCCCCATTGTAGTGAAACTGAAGCGTGGCCTGAACTGCCCTCCAAGCCTGGCAAGGGAACAGTTTGAAAATAGTGTTAAGGTAAAGCAGTGAATCTTTATCGATCTCCGCAGACGACAGAAGTCTGGACACCTCCGTCTCCACCAGATTCTCACACAGTGCTTCCACCTCTTTGACACTGCCCTTCACCAGGCGACCTTTGATCTCCTCCAGAGCAACCAAAGCTTTTAACTCTGACTCGAGAGAACTCATCAATTTATCCTGTCCCGCTACAGCCTCATCGCCATTTTGGATGCCATTTTGCTCCTGCCTGTGCCTCCATCCTGTCCTGAGGTAGGTCCTGAGGATAGTGGCTAAGGAGATAGGAGCCTGGAACCTTCCTCCTTTTTTCAGTGCGTCCACCGTGAGTCTAGTGCTGCTTAGACTCCTCTGTTGATAATATTTACACGCCTCTTCGAAGACGGCTTCAATCAGGAGCGCTCCAGGCTGAATGCTCTCCACTTTACTTGATCCGCAAGATTTTAACTTTGAATTTACGTCCTTTGTTTCTGTCACTACATAGATCCCCTCCTCTGAGACAAACTGCGGTGTGCTTTTCTCATTCGGATTTCTAAATAGCAACCCTGCATTTTTTACTTTTATATTCCCACGTTCTGTACCGCAATTTATGTCTATGAGATGAAGTGATTGGTCTGTCAGTAAAGCTAGAGTTTCCTGGTACATGCAGAGGCTTGTGTGGGAATCAAATGTATGGACGTTATAGTCCAGTTTATAAACTTGGCGGAGTATGCCATCTTTTTGCAAAAAGCACGCCCACCCTGAGCTGAGCAGAAGTGCCAGGCCTCCACAACCTGAAGATGAGTAGGAACAGATCTCAGGGGAGTCCAGGACTGATAAGAAACCTAAACAGTCTGCAAGCAATCTTTTAAAGTCAGATTCTTTGGTTGATAAGGTGTCTTCTTTGATTGGGGTAGTTTTACAAGTGGTGCTTAACCTGAAAGTGTCCCGGCGAGGAGACCAGCTGAGGATGACCTTGTTGATGATGACCAATGGTTTGGTTTTTAACTCTGGCAGAAGATAAACATAATCCCCTGAACTAATGACTGTGAATTTAGGATTATTGTGCAGCGCAATCTTGACCCCTCTCAAAACAACCCCGCCCTCCTCCACCTCAAAGTCCCGCCTACAAACACAGTACCTCAGTTTATTCCTTGAGGAGCTCAGGACAGGAGAGCTCTCAGAGGGGGGCCTCTCCTCACACCAAATAATCGAGTTAGCGCATGCACACACTGATACCACTTTAGCCCGCGGGCTGTTACACAAATCTGACGTTTGCAGCAAATGCCAGCCCGGTTTTGACTCCCGAAATCTCCAAAACTCTGCTTTTCCATTCTCATAAATCACTGCGAGAACTGCGGAGTCTGTGGTGTTTTGTGTCAAGTACAATATATCCACAAGGGGCACAGTCCGGGTGAAGCATAAATCCTGCTTCTTCTGGGATAAGGCAAGATGGGGTCTTTCATATTTGTCAAAAGTCACAAGCCCCGCGGTAGGTGTGCGCAGGATAACGTGAATGTGGCGTCCCTCTGGGCTGACTCGTACATCTGACAGGTCGCTGCTCCTCTGTGTTAAAACTTCAGACAGATTACCTCCACCAGTGTAGTCCAGGAAATCTGATGTTTGCTCCAACACAAACCGTGCCATCGCCTCTCTGTGTTACACCAAGCAGTTGAAGTTATTTGCCCCTGTAACTGTGTGAGCGGTCAAGAAATCTGAGCTGGGACTGCGGCGAGGCAGGGTTAGCACAGCGGCTGCAGCATCCCCCCCGTTACGGATCCCTCATCCCGCTGCTGTCCGAGAGAAGAGATGAGTCAAATAACACGTCCCGACAAAGGTAAGTCCATTTTGACCGACGAAAACGAAAGCTAACTCCGACTTTTACGTTGTTCTTTGGTTATTTTATGAGTCGTAACACTGAAAATCTCTCTTGACATTCCTATGCTATGCTAACACTCCCCCGACATCACGGGATTGTTAATTTCCGGATATCGGAGCTGATTTGCATAAAAGGCGGGGCTAAACACCAAAGATCGTAAAGGTCAGAGATAGTGACAGATCTCCACTCTGTGCCTGCACTTTTTCAGTTCGCATAATGAATTTAGTACATGAACAAGCAGCAGCAGAGTGATACATCTACATTTAATCCACACAATTTAATCACACGTAAAAAGCGGATCTAAAAGCAAAACTATGAGGTATTTTTGGAGCAACTGTCATTTACATATATAGATACAGTTTATGATTAGGTGTGAGACTAACCTGAGCTTGCTTTTGTCTGAATATTTTTTGAGTTTTACATAAGAGAACATTTCCCTCTTCTTATGCTTAAGATATTTTATTATAATTATATATTGTAGCGTTCTGGTGTAAGGAAACACGCCGAATTTCTTCTAGTTGTTTATTTTCTTAACACAAATGCTGCTATAGGCCGTAACCCACGACAAAACAACAGCAACAACCAAGTGTTACATGCAAAAGCAGTGACATTAACAACAGCTCATAAACAGTTACAAAAACAACAAAAGGTGTGAACTCTGAACTAAACACAAAATATCAGGTCATTACAATATGTTGCCAGATCTGAGTTCACTGCACAGTCCAAATGTAATTATGCTTTAGGTTCCTTGGTTTCAGTATATCCATATTTGGGCCTGAAAACAAGTCACTCAAGTCACTTCATAGTTTGTTGAGACAACCACAGATTAAGACAGTAGCCCAGCCTTATTTGATGCCAATAATGAAATTAGTAGGCTACTGAATGTGCTTGTGATTCTAATAAACATAATCCAATCAGAGTTAAAGTTCAACTGTTTGCCAAAATCACGGCTTCACAGATTATTTATCAGTTATTAGCACAGTTTTGGACATTTTAAATTGAAATAAAGGGAATGAATGAAGGTGTCAAGCTGTGGTCTTCTACTGAATTGACCTAAATGCTCATAGGCAGTACTTTTTTGTACAGCAATTTGAATAAAGTATTTCTACCTCTATAATCAATAACCTGTAACCTATTATTGCATTGTGATAAGGACCTGATTATCGTCCTTATCATCTTTAGGTCCTTATCACCTAAAGATGATAATTAGGGCTCTGTCAATATGTAAAATGTGAATGACTAACCCAACCAGATTTTGCTTCAATATGTGGCTCTCAGTGAAAAAATTTGGACACCTCGACTCTGACACCTCTGAATTACTTTAAAAATGTCCTTAAGGGGGCAGTATTATCCTTTTAATTCACTGCATTCATTGCCTGTTGAAAATATGAGGAAGTATTTTACTGAGCAATTCACTTGTAACTATGCCCAGTTTAATATTTGGACTGAATCCTAATCTTACAGTGAAATGTTTCAATAAATATCACATGTTTTACAATACAGCACAAGGCCACAGTCTGTGACCAATGAAATAATGCATCGACTAAGTTGAGGTCCATTAACATCTTTCAACTTATTTTTGGGTTTGGGTCTGGCACAAATTGACATCTGGTTGGATTACAGTGTTGCCGTTCCACAGTTAGAATGAATCGATTTAAAACACATTATGCACCCATTCAAGTAAACTGAGTGAGTGTTATCTAAACCGCATAAGCTGTTGCCTCGGCCTCCAGTGAAGTTGCACTGGCAGAAAACAGCCATTATTAAAGTATGTTTAGTCTGCTGTGCCTGTCGACAGGAAGATAAAGTGCTTGTCTCAAACTAAAGTGGGTTGGAGGCAGACTAGATTTTGTTTTTGAGTTATGGTGGAGAAAACAAATCGAGGTCTTTTGAAATGAGCTGCATGGAGAATAGAAGATTAGTGTCCTGTCAGCTCTGCAGTGCCTTAGGAGACAATTATTTTAGCATATAAGCACACTTTAGCAAAACATAATTGATCTTACCATGAACTTTAACTTGGCGCTTCAATAAAATGTATTCTGTCCAATTAAGGGCAGTTTGTAAGCTTGTTCTGGGCGGTGAGAAGATAGATAGTTAGTTTGTCAGATAAAGCTGCTGCTGCCTATAGGTTTTCAGTCTTGTGCCTCTGGTGCTCAGAGTTCAGAACTATGCATTTGGGAACTCCTGCCTCAAAGTACTGTACAGACTAATGCTCAAGATTTGACCCGCAATAGGTTACACAGTGATGTGATGTTTGTGAACAGCTTGGCTCTTTTGAATGGTTCCTTAACGTGAATGATTGGAACCAGATCTCATTTTTTAAAAGAACCAAGTCTTTTTCTTTCTAGTTTAGGTCAGTTAGTTTTAAGTTATTATTATTGTAGTGATATTTTATTTCGATTCTGCATCTTTCCAACAAGTAAACACGCTCCCACTCTCACTTTGAACCATTTTAAACACATCTGAGTCACTTCTAGTCACTTCTTCACTTCTCTCTGTGATTAGTTTGTAGATAAATGAGTTCTCACACTGGCTTCTGTCATATAAATAAATAGTAAAAGAGACAGCTCTTTGAAAGTAACCAATCTAAAAGATTTGGATCCCATAAAAGAGCCGAAAGTTCCATCACTAAGGTTATAAGCATTTTCCATATTGGAGCCATTCACCTGCAACTTGTAAATTAATCAAATCTGAAAGTTTTGTAGGATTTTTGGTTAAAGTGAAACAATTCTCATGGAGTTTGGTGAACACAAATACTCTTCACTTACCCAGTATGACATGAAGTAAAATGCCATACTGGATAATATTCTAGGCAAAGTTGTAACTAGGCCTTATATATAATTTTTGTGGTCAGTATTTATCATGTGTGCATTTTCTATTTTTTTTATTACAAAAGTGTTTCTTTCTGCTGTTTTTTTATTGCAGCTCATGGCCTTTTAACACTATTGTAAGTTTAGTTTTGTGGTATAAATCTGCTCTTGTTTCTTTATTTTTTTTATATAGCACCTTTCACAGACAAGGTGCTTCACAACAAGAATTTAAACTCATAAAAATAACAGACAATTACAACAGAGTCAATATAACAATATGGCTGTCATAGCAGCCTGTGAAAAAACTACTGCACCTTAAAACGCTTGACCAAATAAGAGTGTTGTGAGTCGGCTTTTGAAGGCATCAGCAGACTCCAGTGAACACAAGGAGAGCGGGAGGTCATCTGAGTGCAGAGTCTGGGAGCAACAGTCAGGAAGGATCAGTCTCCTCTGGTCCGAAAACGAGTGCGAGGAGCCATCAGCAGGTTCTGATCCAGAGACCTCAAAGAGCGAGAGGGGGCATAGGGCTGGATCAGATCACTGATGTAAGAAGAAGCCTGACCATGCAAGGCTCTGAAAGTCAGCACCAAAATTTTAAATTGGATCCAGTAGGAGACCGGCAGCCAGCGAAGAGCTTTGAGAATAGGGGGAATGTGAGCCCTTCTATTTGTGCGAGTTAAAATCCTTCCTGCAGAGTTTTGGACCAGCTGCAGACGAGACAGCTCCTTTTTGTTTAGACAAGAAAATACTGCCACTGAAATACTTTGGTTAGTATTTCAGTAGCATAAATTTGTTTTAATACTGTCGATTATCGTCTATATTTACTTCAGATATATATCGCACTTCAAAATTTGTGACAGGTCTAGTTATAACATCCCAGTGGAGACAAGCAGGTGCCTGATCCTCCACCAGAAAAGTTACATAGTGCACCTTTACATAATTGTTTTAGGTTATATCGTAAAATATTCTGTTATAAGGTCAACACTTTTTTTTCTACCAAAACTTAATGAAAAGTTTTAATAATCTTCTTAGCAGAACTACTCTTTGCTCTATTGGTCCTAGAGGCCACACTTTTGTTTACTGACGTTGAGATGAAAACAAATTGCGCTTTCGGGACACAGCTTGCAGCTTTTGTTGTGCTGTTAGTCGAACTTTTGGAGCCATGTTTTTAATCATCCTGAGTGCAACATTTCCATTTTAATTATAGCCCATTCCTTTGGTCAAACAAAAGAACACTTGCTGTTTCACGTCATTATTTTTGGCATTTGATTTGGTTTTAAACAGTCTCAAACAAACTCATGAGGATTTAATTCAATACTATTGTGAGTAGACAAAATATTTTCAAGATTCCCCATCTTTTTAGAAACATCTGACATCTGAGTGCAATATCGAGCGTCTAATGAATCTCTCACAAATCCACTGCCATGTGCTGAAACAGACTGTTGATCTGGGCTTAGCGGCTCATTTATGACACAAACTGACTGTATCCATCTTGTGATGAAATGATTGAAAGTATCAACAACAAATGCGTGGTTTGCTGCCATCATTTTGCCATAATGGAAAAGTTAATATTTGACTGATAGGGAATTAATGACATATCACAGAAGATGAATGAACTTAAATGAATCAAGTTACTCTTTGTCATCCAGAGGTCACGCCATCACCCCCTGCCTCACTGGATAATTACATATCAGCCCTTTTACCATAGCCAGTCCCTGCACATTTGGCACAGATGATCCATATCCTGACTGTGGAAATAAATAGCATTAGGGCTCACGTCACGCTATTAATCGGATTCATGGCCCTTGGCTCGCTGCTGAATGTTTTGTGCTCCTAGTTTTATCTCTTCGTCTGTAATTCTGTCTGTCCCCTTAGAAAACCCACTGTGCAGTACCCGGAGTGGCCACGTGTGCGCAGTGTTGCACAGAACAGAAGGAGCCACCAGGAGAAAAGGTCATGAGGGAAAGTGAACTTTTTGACAGCGTCGATGAAGAGTTCAGAGGTTAGTACAAATAGTCGCCTTGTCCTTTCTACTGTAATTTAAAACGCGTCTAAACTTTCGATTAGTGCAATTTGTGTGTCTGCACGAGCCGCCAAAATGGAGGCCAAAATGATGGTGCGCAATGCTTGACTAGGCCGACTCTGGACTGGTGCGTCTTTCTGATTTCCTCTGATCTGTACCTCACTTTTTTTTTTCTTTAATCAACCTAAAGTCCAGATCTAAATACGACTTTGTGGTTATGATTATTTTACACTATTTAAGCTACTGTTTACCCTCAAAGTAGGCGCTAATCATCAGCAACAGCCAAACTGGAGTCTGTAGACCTTTGATGAGCGCCATTGTGCAAGAGAGTCAGGCTGCAGACCTCCACCCAGAGGACCCTACCCCCAGACCTCCACCAGGATGCACCTCCACCTCCACCCACATGTCCCTCACCATTTTTCATTAGTTTACTTTATAAACGACTTGATTACACTTTCTCTCAGCTTGTTGCCTTAGTTCATTGTCTATTAAAGGCCATTAAAGGTGATAAAGCTCATTTCAAATTGTTTAGAGTGAAGCACTAAGCACATTTAATCACCAATAGATTTAATTTCTAGTTTGAAAGTAACCAGCTTTGCATTGTCTCTGCTCTACTCTGCTTGTGTAGGTTAGGCCTGTCATGATCACACATTTTGAAGCACGATATATCGCTAGAGAGAAATACTGCGATAAACGATAATATTGGAACTATTTATGCCACTGACACAATAACAATAATGCAAGAAAAGAAAAGATTTTTTTTTTTTTAAATAGAGAGTATCCTTAAAACACCTGAGCTCCAACACATAAATAGCAGAATGAAACAATAATTGGCCATATAAGTAACTTTTCCACATTTCTAAAGCTCAAATCGTATTAGAGCTAAAATAACAAAAATCTCCCCGTTATTGCCAAGAATTTGTACACATGATAAACATTGAGCTGAAAATATATATTGTTCCTGTTATCAAATATTGAGCATATTGTCACAGATAAAAAACAAACAAACAAACTGATATTTAACTGTAACTGGCATATTAGATGTAGTTTGTCTGTGAATGTGTTGCCGTAGTGTGTCTGGTTAAGATTAGCCACAAATCTGTAATGGTTAAGGTTAGGAAAAGGGTTTGGGCTTGTCTTTAGTGTAAAACAATGTCAGCTTTTGTAAGGTTACACTGAAAACAGCATCCGGGAAACAGTGGACTTAGGTGGTCTTTTGTTTACTTTTTAGGGACATGTGGATGGAGGTAAGGCACCTGAGGGTTCCCTGGGTGGAGGTCTGCAGTCAGATCCCATTCCCATTGTACGACCACCAAATCTGATTTTGTAATCTAAAAGACCACCCCCAACTTGGGACGGTCCAACCACAGCTTCTTGCTCAAATGCTGAAGACATCTCCTCTCAAAAATTCTTGTAACATTCAGGACAAAATATAGGCTATAACTTTGTTTGTTGATTCTGCAGAAATACTACTGATTCTCTGCTTTGTCCTTTTTTTACTCGTAAGCCACTATGTTTGTTTTGACACAAATGGACCGTGTGCTTCTGATCCATTACTACACCTGTCAACCTTGGCCATTGGAAATCAGGGAGACAGGATACAGTTCCAGACCTTCCAGACACGTCTAAAGTATTTTCAAAACGTGGTTTTGGCTCCCCTGATCCGTAGTAAATCTTTCTCAAAAGATCCTCCTCTTCACAAAGAACAATAGGCTGTTTCTCAAATTGTGGTACGTGACCTTATTCTGGTGGTAGGTGAAGTCCTCTGCAGTTCTTGTGTTTGATTAATTTGGAGTGAATTTTGTTTGTTTCTTTGGGTTTGTTCTAACTTAAAACTACACAAGTCATCCTTTAGTCCTAACTTTATAGATTGAACCAGGTTTAGACCAAGAGTAGGCGCGAGTTGATGTAGGTTTGGTGAAAAGCCAATTTTTTTTTGGTGGAACTTGGTGTGAAAAGTATCGGAACTACTGGACCGCTCAGTTTTAGGCTATAAATTGAATGGGGGGGATGTAGCAATATAAATTTAAATGTAGTTTGATGAGTCCAGCATTGACCAATCACAGTGAAATGTAAACTCCTGATGACTTTAGTTACCTCTGAATATCCACTCCCTTCAGAATGGTAAAAAAAAATAGGTCTGGCTTTGCAAAATATTATATCTTTTGACTGGGAAAAAGTCCTCAAATGATGCATACAACAAGAAGCTGAAACCTGTGAATGGAAAATTGTGATTTCACCATATCGTTCACCTCTGAATAACCCACCCCAGCGTCTATTTCTCTCTTTCTTTGCCTTTTCTCTGTGCGCTGGTATTTGAAATCCTCTGCTGCCTTTATGTGCCTATAATACTTTACGGGCTGCCATGATAGTGCAGATGACAAGGTATTAACAAAAGCATCTGCTATCCCTGCTCTGTCACAAGTGTCCAAGGCTGTCCTCCTTTTCTTCACCATTCTGATGCCATCACATGGAGATCTAGGCATAAGGCCCACTTCTTCTGCCTGGGCTTGTGACGGAGACAGCTTATTATAAAGTGTTGCCAAGACTTGAAAGGCCATCACTCAAGTCATTTTGCAAACATGTAAAATGAATGAAGATGCGCAAGCTGTTGCTAGATTGACATCAGTTTAATAGTGTGTAAAAGAAGGCATTTTGGACATCAATCATTGGAGGCAAGTACACAAAAATTACAGCTACTCAATTTCCCGGAGCTAGCAGGGTGTGTTGTCATTCCCGCCACACCGACCTGTTCGGGTATCATCTGGCATCTGCCTCTGCTCAAAGCTTGGCTCAGAGGGTGGCATTAACTTGGCCCGTGCGCCTGTGAAATGGATACAGCCAATGGGCCTGTCCGTGTCCTGGAGCCAAGTCTTATCACACAAGATTGGTGTTGACGATGAAAAATGCAAAGTAGAGCTACGGAATATGAAGTGGGTCTTTTTATGTGTAAAATTGTGTGTATATACAGGCTGACTTTTTTTAAGGTTGTGCAGTTAATGGAATTTTTGTCGTGATTCAGTAATGGTCGTTAATGATATTGATTTATTCTTTTTAGTCGAGAGGTCTACAGCCAATCGTCTGTCAGTAAAAGCCTGTGATTTGGAGCCAAGTTTCAGTCTTTTGAGGAAGGAATGTGGCGACAGTTGCTCAGTTGGCAGAATTTGTCCACTGATCTGAAGGTTGGTGATTTGAATCCCGCTCCCGACAAAACATCATTTAGAGGGTTTGTCCACTGATCTGAAGGATGGCGGTTTGAATCCCGCTCCCGACATAAACATCATTGGTTGAGCGGCCAGATCCACTGACCCACAGGTTGGCGCCGTGATTCCAGCTCCCACAGATGAATGCTATGCTTGTGTCCTTGGGCAAGACACTTAACCGACCTTGTCCCAGTGTCTGCGTACACTGGTGTATGAATGTGTGTGTGAATGGGTGAGTATTTCCTTGATGTAAAACGCTTTCAGTGCCTTGAAGGTGGAAGAGCACTATATAAAAATGGGGCTATTTTTTGTGTTAAATGGTGATGAGTATTTTTGTTAGTTTTATGATGATTTATGATTTTTTTATGTTTTGATTTGTTGTATTGTGATTTTAGTGTCTTTCTTATTCTATATAACTTCTCTATAGAGACATATTTGCATGTTAGGGCAAAATATGAAGGGGGTGGATTTAAAATGTAAATATCTTGAATGGGTGGGCAAACTGACTGAAATAATGAGGACTGTGTTATGAGTAGAATGTGCAATATTTTGTATGATGCAATAATGGGAACTGTGCACTGAATGTAATGTGCAATTATGGGAACTGTGCAGTGAGTGGAATGTGCAATATCTTGGATGGTGCAATAATAGGGACAGTGTAACGAGTGGACTGTGTAATGAGTAGAATGTGCAATGAGTGTTGTGTGCAATTTTTAAAAATGTATTTATTTATTTTTTAATTATTATTGTTTTGACCCTTTTGTGACCCCAGCCCTTGGGACAATGGGTGGAAATTAGCCTTTGGCTATATCCGTCGTGTTGACCCTTTTGTGACCCCAGCCCTTGGGACAATGGGTGGAAATTAGCCTTTGGCTATAATCCGTCGTGTTTACGCTCATGTTAAATCATGTCTGTTCATTAACCTGCAATGTCCCAACCAAATATAAATAAATAAATAAATAAATTCTGTAAAGCACTTTTGAATTACTTTGTGTACAAATTGTGCTATACAAATAATACATATAATACAATGCCTTGCCTCATTGAAATAAATACAAAATCATATTGAAAGCCATTTTATTTGTTTAAAGCTAATTATATTCATCATTTGGCAAATGTTTAAGTTTCAATAGAGGAGGCTTAGTTTAAGTTACTTCCATCCAAAATCCAAAAATAAAAAAAAATACTATTATTATTATTATTATTACCACCATAATGCCATATTTTTGTTATGTTTTGTCCTTGTCCACTTGTTTGCTCTGAATTACAAATTTACTTCTCCTTTGACTTTAGTTACCCGTTGTAACCTGCTTGTCTGTGGTTTCATTTTTAGATTTTCCATTCTGTTTTATTGAAATATCCCACTGTGACCTTCCATCTAAAAGACTGGAAACAAAAGCTCCACAAGTGACTCACATGTAACTGTCATCTAAAAAGCTTTGCCTTTGTTTTAAAAAGTATTTGCAAAATTGCCTTTTTATGCTACGAGACTGAACACTCTTATTTTATTCCAATCAACCTACGTAAAATATTCCAGTACTTCGACTTAACAAAGTGATATGCAGCGGTGGAAAGGGTACTGAGTATTTGTGCTCAAGTAAAAGTACTGTTACATAATAATGGGCTAATAATGGGCTTGGCCTGTTGACCAGTTTTTAATACAAAACTTCATCATAGAAACTGTAAAACTGGATTTAATAAAAGTTTTAAAACACAGTCCGCATTTTCTCTGAGCTGTGGCCAATCAGAGCTGGCAGTGCAGTTCTGTTATGTGTTTATAGGTGAAGAAGCAGAGACAGTTGTGAGACAGCTGTGCTGCCCTCACTCTGTAACGTCTAGATGATTTAAAATCCAATGAAGTACAAGTACATACTGGACTGGAGCTCACAGTGACCAACTCAGTTTATCAACATAACTCAACTAAACTCAGCTAAACTTCCCATTCATTTTTCTCATAGACTTTCAGAAAAAAAAAAAAAAAAAAAATTAAAAATTCGAAAACTTGCTCGGGGATAATCAGCTTCATGGTAATTAATGACCACAAGACCCATCATTGTATTTAAAATCTGTTTCTGAAACTTTATAAACCACAAAGTTATTAAAATGGCCTTTTAATAACTTCATGACTTTTTAACTTTGAATAACTTCGTAAAATGGCATTTTAAACGGCCTTTTTGGACTTAAAACAGCCACGTTATGTCCCTGTATATTAGAAGAGAACAGCACTGTATGAAATTTATCTATAAGGGATGATTTCAAAAACTGCCAGAATCATTTATACCGGAACATTTAACACCAGATCACATGACTGCATAAGGCTAAGGACTAGCGACACCAAAACGGAGATGGGAAAGAGGCTTTTAGCTGTTTTGCTTCACAAAAATGGAACACACTCCAAGGAAAAGCAAAACTGGATACGTTGGTGACACAATCGCAATTTAATAATCTGGTAACAAACTTTTATATACACACCTGCACCTGTTTTTAATGTTGTATATGGACTTGTATTGTATTTTAAACAGGGCACCCATGAAAAAGAGAGCCCAAGTGCTCTCATTGGGTCCCCCTGTATAAATATATTAGTTAGCATGTAGCTCGTAAGCCTCCGTGTTGCCTCTAAACTCTTAATATTTGAATTTTTAGGAAAGTCTGTCGGAAAAATTAATGGAAAAAACCTGAGCAGACCGTCACTGTTGCGCTCCATTGTAGTCAATTAAAAGTACGAGGACAGGATTAAAGATCCACTAAAAAAGTACAATTAGCCAGACAATCTACTAAGTAAGTATTTGTAATCAGGTACTTCTAAGAGTGGGCGATACAGACAAAAATGAATATCTCAGTGGTTTGGTTTTTTTTTGGGTTTTTTTTGCATTATCTCGATATTCAGACAATATTTTAATAATGCGTCAGGAATGTGCTAAAATGTCCCTGTAAATGTCTGCAAAGGGATCCACAATCGCACAAAACATAAATGGAGTGTAAAATTAACCACAAAAGGGCAGAACTGTCACTTTTTACACTTGTTTGGGAGATTACACGAGCTGTTTCTGTTGCTTCATATTTTTACTCCGCTCTTTTTACTATAATTTGTAATAGTTTCATCATCTATTTTCGATATATTGCCCACTCCTAGTTACTTCGCGCCTCTTTCATATTTTGGGACTCTCTCTCATTGAAGGCTGGTGGTATAGACCCTCCTCGTGCATTTGACCCGCTGCTCTTGTGAATGGGCAGAGCAGGGATGTATGGCTGCTCTTGCACATTACTGTCTCATTGAGCCGTTTGCTGTGTGGCGGCATCTCTGAGGAAATGACTTTGACACTGCTGGCCTTTCCTTGATAAATGAGCTCCCAGGATAGGAGCCCAACATTACACTGCACATTCATTACCAGCTAACCACAAGCGATTTGAGCAAAGGGGCTACCAAACTGCTAAATCACTTCTAGACAGTTAAGATGGGGAACATATAAAAACATGAGCATACATTTTGTGCTTATTTTTTGTTGTTAATGCCTTTGTATTAATTGTTTTATTTTAGTTTTTTCTTGTCAAAAGATTATTTCTGTGGTTCACTGAGATTTAAAATACATTTTCCAACTCAAGTTTTCAAATCAAGTTTATTTATACCGCACACCTGACCAAAGTGCATACATAGGATATCTTTGTGTTTTATTGTTCTTGTCCTGTCTTGCTAGTATTAAATACCAGGGAGAGGAGGTGGGTTTTCAGTCTAGCCTTAAACTGCGTTAAAGACTGAGAGGATCTGACAGGCAGAGGGCGCTGTTCCATAATCTGGACACAGAAAAGGCTCTGGTCTTGAGCCTGGCTTTGGGCACAGTCGGCAGGAGGTGGTCAGCTGACCTCAGGGCTCTGGGTGGAGCATAGGGCTGCAGTAACTCCCTCAAATAAAGAGGACCCATAGAGTGCACACATTTAAACACAATAACATTCTGAATTGCACAGATATGAAAAGGAGCCAGTGCAGGTTACACAGCACAGGCCTGATGTGTCTCGTTTTTGTCAGCAGATGAGCTGCAGCATTCTGGACATTCTGTAAGTTCTGGAGGGAGCCTTGGTCCAGCCCCACATACAAGACATATACACATACAATAATCCATTGCCCTTTATGACAGAGCTAATGTGTTTGTCCAGTCCACAATCACCCCAAGGTTCCTCACTGCAGGCGGCAATAAGAGGACAGAGGACCAATCACACTGTCAGCCCCAAGCAGTGGGTTAGTTTGGCCAAACACCATAATATCAGTTTTATTATGTTTTAAGTTCATTGTGCTTTCTAAAAACTTTACCCAGGTTAAGCATTTACAGAGCGAAGAGGGCCGGCACTAATGTAGAACCCTGGGTCGCACCGTACTCTAAGGGACACACAGAGGAGTGCTGTGCTTGGTTCACAGAAAAACTCCTGTCTGACAGATGGGATCAAAGCCAACAGAGTGCAGTACCCTTAATGCCCACATGTGTCTCCAGGCGGAACATGCTGTGATCCACCGTGTCAGAGGCAGCTGATAAGTGTAAAAGCAAAAGAACTGCAGATTTCCCAGAGTCAACAGTTAAAAGCAGGTCATTAAAAAGTGTTTAAAAGGTGTTTGGTACTGTGCTGGGATTTAAAACCGGATTGGAATTTTTCATATTTCATAAAAATTAAGGTAAACCTGCATTTGATCATATGCAACCTTCTCTAAAAGGGCAACTTTGAGATGGGTCTAAAGTTAGAAAGAATATTTGGGTCAAGATTAGGCTTTTTGATGAGTGGCTGGACCACAGCATGTTTCAGGGCAGAGGGAAAACAACCAGACATCAGAGACAAGTTCACAACATCGGCGATATAAGGCCCAAAAGAATCAAAAACGTCCTTGAACAGATGACTTGGAATAATATCTAGAGGGTACAAGGACGGCTTTAGCTGTTGAACAATTTTTTTCAAGTCTGAGAGAGATACTTGCTCAAAACACTCTACAAGCTACAAGGTCCACACCAGAGGGCAGTGGCAGTCTCAGAGCAGAGACTTTATCCCTAAAGAAAGATAAGGAATGAGTGTAGATGAGGGCACAACAACATTTGCGTTGCATGGATTTACAAGAGACTTCAAAGTACTAAAACGCATCTGAGGTTTAGTAGCTGTACTAAACCTCTGATACCCTCTCGATATCTGTCTACAGGTTTTCTTGCAATCTTTTTTCCATTTCCTCTCAGTGCGTCTACACGCCTGACCTCACGTGTATTCTCATTAAGCCAAGGCGACAGTAGCTCAGTTGGTAGAGCATTTGCCCACTGATCCGAAGGTTGGCAGCTCGAATCCCGCTGTTGAATAAACATTGGCGCTCGAATCCCGCTGTTGACATAAACATTGGCCATCCACTGATCCACAGGTTGGTGGTGCGATTCCAGCTCCCACAGATGAATGCAGTTGTTGTGTCCTTGGGTAAGACACTTACCCACCTCACCCCCAGTGTCTGTGTATACTGGTGAATGTGTGTGAGTGGTTCCTTCATGTAAAAACCGTTTTGACCACCTTGAAGGTGGAAAAGCGCTGTATAAAAATGTGACCATGTGACCAAGGCTGCGCTATGGGCTTTGTGCGCTTCAGTCTTAATGGAGCCGACCATCTGGTGTGTTGTTTTGCCAATCATCTCCATTCATAGTTTCAGATGCCAGAGACCAAAGAGGCAGTCTTTTATTCAGATAAAAGTAAAATATGCTGACTTAAAGATTCTGGAGAATATATTGTTGATAAAAATGTTGTAGCTGTTGTTTTTTTTGACATTTTGATTTAGTGAGGTCTTTGTCTTTTGGCTTGTGTTTTGGAGTCTGTAGTCCAGATTCTTGATTAGTGAACATTATTTTGGTGAATTGTTGCAGCCCTACTTTTAAATCAAAACATATTTTCTCATAGGTAATTAGGGAGTAGTATTTAGAGGAATGTGCTATAGGCTTTGTGGCCCAATGTAATGTTCTTACCTCTTCACCACTGCGAAATAGGACCAATGCCCTCTGTTATATTGGTAAATGTTTATTCACAGTTTTGACATTAAAATCATATCTTTTTCCTTTCATATTGATGTGAATTTTGCTTTTGAACAATACTCCACTTTCATTTATTGACGTGTGTCTGTAAATGAGAAATCCTGGAAAAAAACTTGCAATGGGCAGCAATCAGTTGGTCTATCTCCTAATTGGAAGAAGTCAGTTCACATGGGAGCAGAGACAGTGGTGGCGACTTTCACAATGGATGTAATGATTTCCGGTGGGCAGAGGAGCCCGGTCTGATCAGGTACAGGGGTCAGCGGGGGGTTGAGGGGGGTGAGATGACTTAAGAGAGTGCTATCTTGAGACTCATTTGTGAATTTGCAGACGAAAAGACACAGATTCTTAGAATTGGATCAATTTCTTTTGTGTGTGTGCGATTGGATGGTTCTGTGGTAATGGGTTTAGCCTGATCTGAACCCACATTTCTCAGCATTAATTATTCATAGCAATTCTTTAAACAGATAACATTAAACTATACAGGCCTGTGAAGCAAATAAAATATTATGAAATACAGGAAATGGTAAGGACAAGCAACACATTATAATTGCTAAACAAATGGGTTAGAGATTCTCCAAAACTGTGGGATGACGTGGTTGCAACTTATCGATTGTTAAAATATTCATAATCGTCAACTAATTTAGTAACAAAGGGCACAATTCAACATTACAGTTGTAAAGTTCTTTGTTTTGTTTTCTATATGGCCTATATATTAGATGGGAAAAGATCAGATTTTGCCTTACCTTCAGCTTCATGCTTATGTGTCATGTGTTCAGTTGTTCAGTTTATCGCAAGCGATCATGTCATGTGACTTTTATTTTGGAAGTTGCCACTGAGGCCGCTGTGATCATTTTGGTATAATTTTGCATATAGGGCTGCCAATCATAATGACAAATTCGTTATACAGACTACAAAACCTTTCCTCTGGGTAAAAACGGCGACTTGTTGTTTGTGCACACGAACATTCAACATTTTATACAAATCAACCTACTTTTTAATTACATTTCAGTGGCAAGACTTTTCTCTAGTTCTCTATTTAAATGAATGGCCTTCCATCTTAACTGGAAGTGCAAACCTCTACAGAATGTGGGTTAGTGGTATTTTAATGTAGTTAAAGTGGTCCTATCATTTGTTATAGTTTCTTCATGGTGAGATTTGCAGCTCTCCCGTGGTTTGGTGACTTACAGCCAGGCGGGCGTGTTCCCGTCTCCTCTGTCCTCCTCAGTTAGCCCTCCCCTATCCTTCTCTCTGTCTTATTTCCTGTTTGTGGTGTCTCCCTGCGTCGTGTTTGTCAGGGCCATTAGTTCTCAGCACACAATCGATTCCTGGGGCCCTGGGCTCGGCCACATAAAAACAATGAGCTATCGGAAAAGAGTGAGCCGAGTTAGTGGGCGTTTTTGGACTGAAGACAGACGACTGGAGATAATGGAGTAAATGCCTAATACAGGGTTATACCTTACTTAATGTAGTGACTTTTGGGACTTATTGACCAGAGACTGGCTAACACTGCAACTTTTTTAGAATTATAAGGACAGCTGTAAAGTGTTTTAATTGGGCTGTACATTAGATGCAACACCTAATCAATAATTGTACGAAAGTTCAAAGTAAAAATGAGTTTTATCCCATATATATATATTTTTTTTACAGTAGTAACTTTTGGGTTGTAACGGGGCTACACACATATTTCCAATACAATTCAAATCGCTATTTTGAATTGTCATAATTTACAAATTGCAAAGGCAGTAGGTATTGCCATATCCTATGCAAAACAAACAAACAAAAAAAAAACAAATGAAAAAAGCCTTTTGGACCTCGGACATGTTCTGAAATGTATGATTTGTATTAGTTTTTATTTCTTACTTCTCGCCAATGTAAATGCTCCTTATCATGTTTAAACTGTTGTCAACTGAATCGTGATTTCAACATTAATTTAAGTCTAATTGCAAAACTAATTACAGATATTACAGTTATGCTTTTGAACAAACCCTAAAACGCAACAGGGACCATATCGCTCTTTCATTTTTGACCCAATCGTTAAAAACAAGGAGCCTCTTCTCTGTTTATCTTCCAATGATGAAACCCCTCCAATAATACGAGAAACGGGGCCCTTGTAAATAATGTCAGATTTTGTGGAGATTGATGATGTTTATATCGAACAGAAATGACAAGCACAGATGTGGTTATTAGGAAGACATCTGAGAATTTCAAAACACATTTACAAAGACACACACACACACAAGTATGCACAAGAGGCGTCTTATTATTTAATTCAATCATGTTTTGAAGCGATGTGACATGCAGCTGCTATAGTGTATGCATGTTTATACTTCTATAACCTGATATTATGGAAGAGAAGGAGATAGATATTGGCCCGTCTGTATGATATATTGCTACTGAAAAATATCACAATAGTTCCATCTGTCATATATTGAACGATAAGTTGTTATAGTAACTATCGTGACAGGCCTATTTCTCACGAGTTTACTATTCAGAACCAAGTACAAAGCAAATATTTCAACACAGTATACTGCTTTGAATGCAACATAAAGTTTGTTTCATTTGGGTTGTTTTATAGCAGAGATGTGGCCTTTATTGTTTTAATATTGATTGGTTTGTTCTATTCAAGAATCTTTCAGAGGTCTGGTTTAAAACTATATTGCACTGTAAAATTGCTCCTAAGCTCCAAAATGCATTTTCGGAGCAATCTGAATGATTAATGTGCAGCTAACAGGAGCACTCAGGTGTGGAAACTGCACAGAGGAGACAAAAGGGGGAGTATTCTCATCAGACAACCCTGCTCTTTCACAAACCAAATGCAAATAAGCTCATTATTACAATTTTCCGTCCAAGTGCTGCCGATAATTTGATTATGCTTGTTTGCTGAGGCTTTGAATATTTAAAGAGTGGGGCCTATTATAGTAAGAGGTTTCCATGTGATTGACAGTTCCTCAATGTGTGGCTTATGTTACAGCAGGAAAAGTGAGATGTACTTGTCAGCCTAACATGTCGCGCTGCCTGTTATTATTATTATTAAGCTATTCATGAGTCAGCTCAGGTTTCCTTGGAAAGTGGCTTTGCTAAGAAGGAGATACTGAGGGGCCTTTGAGGGGATTTGCACGCAGCAGTAGTAATAGTAGCAGTTGTTGTTTGCCTGGGGTAGAATGGAGTGTGTTGGTGTCATTGGCTGAGTACTTCAACGTTCATGGTCTGTTTGTTTGACATTTGCTTTTGTGTTACTTAAAGGTCCTATATTACGCAAAATATTACGACTCATATGAGCTTTAAGCCATGTTCTAATGCTGTTACCTCATCAAAAACATACCTGGAGTTGTGTTTTGTGTCATTCACACTTGTTTGGATAACCATTTATTATTAGTCTGTCTACATCTCCAAAGCTCAAAATGCTCTCTTCCAACTTGTGATGCCATGAACGGTAGTTTTTCAAGTTAACAGCTACTTTTTACCTTTTGCTCAGTAGAGATTGGAAATTCCAGGGCTGAAATTACTCGAAAGATTCTAGTGAAGGTGTATGGAGTTTAAAAACACAGTGGAGCACTTCCTGTATTACCGCATGACATCACAAGGTGGAACAGAGTGTTTTTTGTTAGAGAAAACACAGCCTAAATATGCTGGGTTTGTGTGTTAAACATTTGTGAATGAAACAAAACACAACTCCAGGTATGTTTGTGATGAGGAAAGAACATTATAACATAGATAAAAATAGTGTAATATGGGCCCTTTAAACATAGCACAGCATAAGACGAATAATCCTTGGGTCGGATGAGGAGTATTTTAAAGTTTGTCATACAATTA
>KN486938.1:0-80028 GCA_000787095.1 Periophthalmodon schlosseri | reverse complement strand
TTTTTTTTTCTGTAATATTATTAAGTAACTGTACGTCTATACCCTCCTCTGGCTTTATATGACAAACTGTTTTCCTGTGTACTTCTGTTAGTGTTTTACTAACGACCGGTTGAATTGAATAAAGGTAAATGGTGTATTAGAGAGTTATGTCTGTGTTGTCCCTCAGTCGTCCAGGTCTGATCCATTGTAAAAGACAAATATAAAATCAATATATCAAATCTGTCAACGTTTTGTCCAGTTAACAGATTTTATATTTTTCTTTTACTATTAGAAAATTATATATTTTTTTCAAAAACAATGCTGAAGAAAAAAACATTACAGTAATGGTGGCTTTACAAAAGAAAAACTCTGCACATCCCACTTTAGGACATGTGACTCAATTCAACGCAACATAATGGCTCACTAAATATTTATCTGTGGATTAGGACTAGAACTGTTGGTTTGTGCTTTGTTTTCACCTAAATGCAAGAATTTTCTAAAAAGCCAATTCATGGATTTATTGTTTGTGTGAGGAAGACGCTGCCAAATAGATGCTATATAGAACCTTATCAAATGTAAACAAGATATGAATTCTGTCAGATCGATGTTTACAGCCCAGTAGAAATCCCATTTGCTATCGAAACATGTTAACAGTCCGTATCGTCTGCTTTAGATTGAACTTAAGGTCGCAGTAAGAATAGCTATTTTTGTATTGTGAGCAGTAAAAGTGCAGATACCAGGGCAAAAATATAAAAATATACAATAATATAGTAAAAGTATTTCACACAGATTTTGAGCTCAAATGTAGTGATTTTGAAAAAAACTTGTGCTGAATTTTGTTCAGTAGAAAAACAACTGAATAAATTGTTTTTTTTCCTACCTGTTTTTATTTGTATATTTTTGTTTGCTCAAACTACAAACGTGTTAAAAATAAATCCCCTTGGGTTTTAGCAGATCTCAAACCATCATAAAAAATACTTTTACTTTTCAGTCCAGTTAACACTAGAATCATTGGAGTAGAAAGTACAGATACCTGCTTTCAAATGTAGTAAAGTAAATTTTTATATGGATACTTTTTACTTTTACTTAAAGTAAAGCATGGACACCAAAAATGTGTCCTTGAGTACAGTACTTTACTACTTTTACTTTGTTACGTTCCATCACTGATTGTAAGTAGCCATAGACAACACAAGCATTACAATGTCTTATACATATTTGTAACGTTTTGGTGCACTCTAGTCTCGTCTGTCTAAATATTCCACTTGTATTGTCGTCTAAAATGATTCTCGTGTTTGAGCAGCTTAAAAAACATGCATCACTGCTGTGAAAATCAAATCAGTGACCATCTCGCTGTGTGATCAACCACTCTGCACGTATATTTTTTCAAAAACAATGCCGAAGAAAAAAATGTTACAGTAATGGTGGTTTTACAAAAGAAAAACTGCACATCCCACAGGTGCATAAGAGGGAATGTGCACCGCCTTCCAAACTCAACACAGAAGTCGTCTCTCACACTGTTTCTTCTATTTCTTCCATTTATTTACAAAGATGCAAAGTTAAAATAATAGCTGCTAAATTCAGTGCAACATAATGACTCATTAAATATTTATCTATCTGTGGATTAGGAGCTTAGAACTGTTGGTTTGTGCTTTGTTTTCACCTAAATGCAAGAATTTTCTAAAAAGCCAATTTCTATGTGAACTGCATGTTTTTAAGCTCACGATAAATTTGAGTATTTTCATGATCTAGACTAAAGGTTTGTGAAAAGTAGATGTCAGCTTTGTAGCTCCACTAAACTAGTGACAGTGACCCGGGTGGACCCCTCTGTCTCTATCTCTATCTTTCTATCTCTTTATCTCTCTGTCTCTGTCTCTCTATCTTTATCTCTCTATCTTTAGCTCTCTCTCAGCCTTCTGTCTCGAGTCTGGGCTGCTGAGAGTTACGTGTCCTGAGCCCTGACATGCTCAACCAAGCATTACCACTACAGCCTTCATGCATGAGCACACGCACACACACGCACGCACACACACACACGCCCACACGCACACACACACACACACGCAGAAATACAATAGCAAGTCTCATCCAAATGACAAGCTGTACGCTGCATCTCGTCTTAAAACACTTGTCAGATTTCTTTCCTTTCAGAGATACTTCAGTCAACATGGCCACTACTCCACACCCGGAGCTTTAATGGGGTTTTTTGTTGAGCTTATAAGAAACTTTCTCCCAATTATCCCCGGAGTTGGGAGGAGGAGTGTGACCTGGCTCATGCTTTTCGCTGCCTCTCTGCCTCTCCCTGCGAGATCATTATAGAGGCAGTTGTAACACATGCCCGTATAACAGAGGTGTAGGCCAAATCTCAAATCTGTAATGGTCCTGTTAATTTAAAATAATAGTTGAAATAGAGCCGTAAAAAGTCAGCAAAATCGTTCTTGCGTTTAGGTTTAGCGTATAATGTGAATTTTACTGGAATAATCGCTCCAAGGATCCATAGCCTCCTCCATTTCAAAGAGGGGATTTTGGTCAGGAATACTAATTTTACAGCAATTTTAATGCGTTAGACACTTAATCTGTGAGCGAAATAAAGCCAATGGACAGTTAGTCAGTATTGTCTATAATGTGAACTAACTGAAAACTTCATGAGACCTGGGGTTACATTCAGTAACCATTCAGTATTTTACTTTTTATTTCTATGGGTATTAACTGCTAACACATAACATCTTTAGATCACCATGTTGCCTATTATTGTTTTGAAAATGCCATATTTGCCAAAAACAACCTATTAGCATATTTTATAAGTTTTGCTTTCATGCTCTGGCTTCCAATTCACACTGAAACATTGTCACCCCTCTCTCTGTAACTGCTGCAGTGAGCCTCATCATTTTGGTCATAAAATGTTTGTATAAACCAATGAAAACACCATGATCCTGGTGCTAGTGTTAGCAATACGTTTGATTGACGGCGTTGCAAAGCGCCCGCTCCCTGCTAAACCGGTGGTGCGGGCTGTAAACGGCCTCGCTCCGGATTGGCTCTTTGGTTGCTATGATACTCGAAGTCGGAACTCTGCTCCAAATTTGCCCCTATAACTGCTCTAGCCTCGATGTGCTTCATTTGACTGGAGTCGAATGCTATGGGTGATGTCACACTCACTTAGTCCACTTCTTTATACAGTCTATGCTTTTGACGCTCTGAGTCTCCCCTCCCTTTGCTCTCTGTGCTAAGTCACTCTCCTTTCAGAGCGCTATCACAACACAACCAGCATTCATCCCGCTAATGCAACCACTGCACATCGCATCAGGTTTGTCAGGATGTTGTGTACAGTTTTGTGTCATGCTTTTGTTTATTTATGGAGAATTGTCGTGTGGGAGCATGGATGATGGAGGCTTGTGGGCGGAGCCTTGTACAGACATGTATGGATGACATCTAAAACCTCTTCAGGCATATTTTGGGAACAACATTATGACAGTTTTACATGATACCCCTTCTTTAAATTCAAATTAGTATATTGTATTGTATAGGCAACATTTTGAGGACTTTCCACCGTTCAAAAGATATGGTGATTTGTTTTAAATTGTTAATTGCTACCATGACAACGGTCTTAATTTTTCATCAGTCTGAAAACCATGGATACGACTGCCATGTTCTCTGTCACAGTGAGATGCTTATACTTAGGCTTCACCGTATTTTCCTGTGTTGGTCTATGTCCCTTTAGCGTGAATTATTTCCTGTTTTTATTACACTGTCCTATCTACACCCAACATCAGCAACGAGCACAATCACCTCGCGTCACCTCGGTCCCTTCTCCAGCTCTATGGGAAAGCATCTTCAGGCGATCTATTCTGCGGAGTTGTACGCGGAGTTCTTCCCATGTAGTAATCTTGTCAGTGATGGGGGCAGCACATGTGAATATCAGTCTGTCACAGTGCTGCGATAAGAGGGAGATTGGAGGACGAAGCGCCTGGGGATGTGCTACGCTAATACTGGCTCTGATTAGCGCTGCAGTCACGGATCTATTGTTTGTGTGAGGAATACGCTGCCAAATAGATGCTATATAGAACCTTATCAAATGTAAACAAGATATGAATTCTGTCAGATCGATGTTTACAGCCCAGTAGAAATCCCATTTGCTATCGAAACATGTTAACAGTCCGTATCGTCTGCTTTAGATTGAACTTAAGGTCGCAGTAAGAATAGCTATTTTTGTATTGTGAGCAGTAAAAGTGCAGATACCAGGGCAAAAATATAAAATATACAATAATATAGTAAAAGTATTTCGCACAGATTTGAGGTCTTATAAGGCTTTTGTTCAGTAGAAACAATTGAATCAATCGTTTTTTTCCTACATGTTGTTATTTGTATATTTTTGTTTGCTCAAACTACAAACGTGTTAAAAATAAATCCCCTTGGGTTTTCAGCAGATCTCAAACCATCATAAAAAAATACTTTTCAGTCCAGTTAAAAAATGTAGTGGAATCGAAAGTACAGATACCTGCTCTCAAACGTAGTGGAGTAAATTTTAATGTGGAAGTAAAGTACAGATACCTAAAATTTGTACTTGAGAACAGTATTTAGCTGCTTTTATTTTATTTTTATGTTACATTTCATCACTGATTGTTAGTAGGCATAGACACAATGCAAATGCACAACACAATCATTACAATGTCTTATAAATATTTGTAACGTTTTGGTGCACTCTAGTCTCGTCTGCTTAAATTTTCCACTTGTATTGTCATCGAAAATGATTCTAGTGTTTGAGCAGCTTAAAAAAACATGCATCACTGCTGTGAAAATCAAACCAGTGACCATCTTGCTGTGGACGTGACCAACCACTCTGCACATAACATCCCCAGAATAATGATTTCTCAGCTCAACTAATACAAAAAAGGTCAGTACTTTGATTACAATTTACATATTGGATTTGCAGTGACCTTTTGTTTGTAAAACCCAATCAATGTTTTGTCAAATACAGTTTGATCAGACACGTCACAAACTATTGGATTCTTAGAAAAACTTAACCTGGAGAAAGAACAGATGTTGCTGTGGAGAAACATATGAAGGAAAAGATCATTGTATATAAAGATTTGCAAGAACCTTTGATCAGGAATGTGACAAAATGCCCTGTAGTAGGACTGGGCGATATGACAAAAAGCCATCATAATTAGTTTGAATTAAACTCTGCTCCAAACAAAATGCTTTTACTGATGGGATTGGCTGTAGACCTCTTGATTAAAAAGACCCAAGCTTTGAGGATTTGAAACGATTGGATCTCGATTTGATTAAAATTCAAGTAATTGCTCCTAGTCTGAAGGAGAATGTGCATGAATGTAGAATCAGCACATCTTGTGATAAATGGCTTTAATCATTCTCATTTGTTTGTATTTCAAATAAAAAAAGATTAGGCTTAAAAGTTGTCCAGCTTAGTTCTGTGTAGACCTGTCACGATAACACATTTTGAAGCGCGATATATTGCTGCAGAGAAATGTCACGATAAACGATAATATTGAAACTACTACACAAAGCAGGATAATCCCAGTAAACCAGTTTTTAAGTGTACAGTATCATTAAAAGACCAGAGCTACAACAAATAAATGGCAGAATGAAGTAATGATTAGCCATAAAAGCTATTTATTCAACCCTCTACAGCTCAAATCCTATCATATTACAACAAATATAAAAAATCTCCCCATTATTGCAATGAAAACGTCCATCCACCCATTTTCTTCCGCTTATCCGAGGCCAGGTCGCGAGGCAGCAGTCTCAGCAGGGACTCCCAGACTTCCCTCACCCCGGACACTTCCTCCAGCTCCTCCGATGGGACCCCAAGGCGTTCCCAGGCCAGCCGAGAGACATAGTCCCTCCAGCGCGTCCTGCGTCCTTCCCGGTTTCTCTTCCCAGTGGGCATGAAAATTGAGCCCCAAAATATATTGTTCCAGCTTTCATACCTTGAATAAGTGGATATAGTAGTGATCGTGACAAGCCTAGTTCTGTTTTCTTGGTTCCTGGCAGATTTCCCTTCACTAATGTTCCTGCTACGTAAACCATGACTCTATGTAGGTATGTGGGTGGGAAATTGCTCTCTAAAGCCACGCTCAAAGTAAGCTGGATATGGACAAGAATATCCGGTATTGTTTTAATAGCCACTTCTAGCACCACAGTCTTCCTCCTCTATACCTGGCGTTATGCACCAATTTTTGTTGCTAATTTCCCCAAATCACAGAGGAGCCATTCAGCCACAATGTAAGAGATACAGTCATGACTATTATTGCAGTGATGATAAAGCACCCTCACATAATGTCTGCTAGTGCTGCATTGTGCACTGAAGCGGAAGGGCGAGATTGGACACACAGCCACCCCAATGTCCCCTCATTTTGTCACATTCTTCCTCATGCATGCAGAGAGGCCTCCCCAGAGTTCACTTAAGACTTATTACGCCGCTTTTCTCTCACTATTTGCTGAAGCTGGGGACTGTGGGGACTGTGGGGTCAGTGAGAAACCTGTCTGAATATAATGAGGAGACAGATCATCATAACTGCATCGATTCTGTTGTGATATTAGCTGTTATTAAGCCCTGGGGTTTACTGGTTTATCATGTAAATGGTGAACACATTGTCGCAGATGGGAACCGCATTGGAAGAGACAGGTACACACTCTGGTAATGTCGGACATGGTGCTCTCTGCCTGGAACAGTACCACAGTGTCAGGGCTTCACCTTGAAGGCTTGTTGGCTGTCCAAGTGTTTTGCAGAAAGAGCTATTAGAAGAGTCATTAATTAGTGTCACTTTGAGTTAGCAGGAGAGGCTCTGTGGCAGCGTGGGCCTGCATCCCAACAAGTCTCTTAATGCTCTACAAATCACTGTAATGCATTTTGGTTATTTAAAACAAAATCTACATGTATTTGAGCATTCAAGATTCTTTTATTTGTTACACTATAGTCATGTTACAGCTGCATTATACTAATTACTATGTCATTTCTGTCTGCATTTGTTAACAATTAACACAAATGAATGGTAAAGTTAAAGTAAGCTAGATATCTTGGGTTGCTGCTAGTTTTGAAGCAAAGCTAGTAGGGTTATGAAGCTTCTGTTATTGCTTACAGCTTCTGTTATTTCTTACAACTTGGGCAAAAATGCAGTGCACAGATGTCCAGTCAAAGCATTATAGTTCCTGAACTAAGAGCTTTTGGAAGAAGTTGGTTACCCATCACCCAGTCTGTCAGTCTGAGCATGGTTCATGGTGATTTTTCCAGTGAGAATGAACAAAAGTTCAGTATCTTGTTCAATACATCACTTATGTCACTTAGTTTTTAGAGAAAAATAGCATTTTTGCGCTGTGCCAGCCCCACACTGCCAACCCAGTCCCAGTCATCTTAGGTATATTACTCTAGGTATAAGTAGAGGTATAGCCACTAGACTAGACTGGAACGGACAACACATTCATAATGTCTTGAGGGTCCTTGTCTCTTGCGTCAGACTTCCAGCCTCGTGCCTCTTCTTCCAACTCTCGAGCTACTTCACTTTATTCTACAACAATTTTCACCACCCATTTCTCATTTAAATGTATTTTTTTAATTCTGGTATTCTATTTTCTTTTTACGTTTTAATGTTTTAAATGTCATGCACCAAACACCACAGATGGAGGAGCTACAATTATTTTCAAGTTTTGCCTTTCACGATTCACTTTTCATTATGGGCTTGTGGATTATTGAGAGATAGCTTATCTGCTCCCACCTTTCACTCTATATTGGGGCTGCCTTTGACTCAGGGATGTGTGATTAAAAAGTCGGGGGATGCCTGGGGTAACCTTGGAAAATAATTGGGATATTTTTCAACTTGTGCCTCAGAAAAAGAATTGTAATAATCTACTCCAGATCCCAATTTCCCTTCATTATTTTGACTGGCTTCACAGATTAATCATAATACAACATATAGTCATCTTGGCACACAGAGAAAAGTCATCTGTCAGCTGAAATATGGTCCTGAGGTAGAAGTAATGGGCTTTTGCAGATCATCCCAAGAAATGGAATTATGTATGTTTTTTTCCAGTTTCCAATGAATCCATCTGCATTTTATCTGGGTGTTTTACTTTGCATCTTAAACAGGATTAGTTCAGGTACACCAAGGAATAAAAAGGAAAAACAGAACACAGAAATTCATTATTGAAAAACGCATTACACATTGTAGCGTCAGGTCTATACTAAGATAGAAACAGGACTTAAAATCAAAGCATATAACAAGCAACGACAAAAATGACATAGAACTAACACACGTCTCTATTGGTGTGTGTAGATTATTGAGTTTACAATAAAACAGGGTCTGAACAGGGTCTAAACATGGACCAAACTTAGTCTGTTTGTGAACCCCTGGAGGTGGTTGGCATGTGCCGCAGTATGTGGCCTCCTGTTAGCACCAGCGCAGGCCTGAGTGGGTGGTGCTGCTGTGGATGTGATCTGGACCCTGTTTGTCCTGTGGCCCTGGGAATGGTCAGAATAATACATGAGGAGAACAGGGTAGAGCTGCACTCTTCTAGAAAATATTGTTTTGCCATTTTACCATTTTAATGTTATCATCCACTATGAAACAACATTTCGAATCCCCTGCTCTGCAAATGTACAAATATGGATCCCAAGATATGATTATTTGTGTATTGAAGGGTTATTTTTTTTTTTTTTTGCTAAACGTTTGCTGCTCTAAAGAGGTGAAAATATGCTTTAATGCCTTCAATTGCACACTGTGATATTACATTATAATGTGACTGCTTTGTGACCATCCAGGGCCCATTTTATATTCCCATGTGCTACATCTGCATTTGGCTGAAACATTAAAAGGACAATGCATTCATTTATATTTTGCTTTACAATTGTTTTAATACGTATTGGTAGTTTTTTATGTCAGTTTAAGCCCCAGTGAGTGCTTTTGCTGAATGAGATGTAAAAATTAAACCATTCTCTAAGAGCAGCTCTTAGCCCATCTCAATGAGTGGATGTGATGATTTCAGAGTTTTTTCATAATTGCCTGGAGTAAGCACCTCTGTGATGGATGGAGACATTTACTGCCTTGAGTTTGTGGCTGGTGCTTTCTATGTTGGAGTAAATAATAGTTTTTCCTCATGCTCCACCTCTCCTCTGGGAAAGCTTTTCTTCTGCTCCGACGTTCAGCACAGGGCTTTTAAAACCACGAGTGAGCAACGCATTACTTTTAGCATTTGTCTCTAAATTGGCCAATTAGGAGCACCTTTTAGCAGGAGATGGCTTTCTGATGTGCGGCGTCTTCATGATTATTTCATGTGCTCTTATTTGGAGGCATGAATTATGCAGCCCATGTCATAAGTCTAGTTTGGTACTGAGCACGACCCAAGTGTGGGGTGTCTCTGGGCTTTTGAAGGAGAAGTGAGGGCACAGGCAGTAACTGGGTGAATAAAGAGTGAGAAAGGGTATTAAGGAGCGAGAGGGACCAGAGCTGATTCAGGAGTCTTTTTTCAAACACAAACAGGAGCACACACGTGTCACCACAGCACAAACGTGTGAGTGTGCTGAATAATGCAACGCTTTACTGTTTTCTGTTTTAAAATATTTAGGCCTGGTCCAGTAAGTACAGCCGCAAAGCAGGACTAAAGCCAGCCACAAACACAGGACTTTCTCTTCAGGGAACTTTAGACTAATTATCGCTGTTTTAGTTCATCCCGATGCAGAAGCTGAGGGTTTAGGCAGTTTACACCCTGAAGTAGCGAGATAGTTGGAAGACTGGCACAGACAGAGCTGGAACTTGAAAGCTGGCCATCGTAAATTCATGTCTTCATAGAGGGAGCCACTTAACACTTTCTTTTTAGGCACATATTCTAGCTCTACTGGCTCAGCGGTGCCACCAAAACTGACTGCATGTTGATATATTTTGAATTTGAATGTGTTTTATCATCTTGAAGCACTTTAAGTCTGTCTATGGCTCTTTGTAAATACAGTTTACTCACTACTTAATTACTTGCTTGCCTTAAACGTATAAGAATGTCAGTTTAGTTCCCTATACCAGCGACGTAGAGCGCTGCTGTGTTCTTGAAGGACAGAATACAACATGGTTTTTAGAAAATTCACCTTTTTTTAGATTATCTTAAGAATTGATGAATCACTCACTGCTTTGATTACTGGCTGAATTTAACTTGGACAAGAAACTCACTTGGGCGTGTTTACTCATAAGGAAGTGAGTAGGCTACACACCCACCCCCAAACAAAAGCCTCAAAATATATTGATCATCTCTATAAAAAAAACAATATCAGCTATTTGCATTGTCATGTCAGATTATTTGAGAAAAAGGTCTTTCTATTTTCAAACTCAGATACTAGTTTCTTGGTTTCAAAAGTACAGGGTGTCCATAAAGTCCATTTACAATAAAAATTGATAAGATATATTAATTAGATTTGTTCTGTTGTCCTCAGTGGTTAGAAACGTTTTTAATCACATTGTATTTTTGTATTTCAGGCATCCTGTTGATTAAAGAGGCATCGTTTTGAATGAACCCCTAAGAAATGGCTACTCAAGAGAAGACACAATGTGTATCATGGTTTATTGGGACAAAATCAGTTGCGCAGACTCAATGAAACTACAAAACAAAGTATGGAAGAGCTCCACCATCACCTCCGTCAATTCGTGCATGACTCAAGAAATGTATGGAGACAGAGACAATGTTAGATAGAAAGAAGTGGGCCACCAAGAACATCTGAGGTGCCCATATAGAGGTGTATTAAACGAGGTAAAAAACTTTAGAAACCACTGAGTACAACAGAGCCAGTCTAATTAAGATATCTTATGAATTGCCTTTGTAATAATTTTTTTAAATTGTAAAGAGACTTTATGGACTCTGTACATTAATTTCTGTATGAATTGTATTCACTGGTCTATTTTGGTCCAGTGCCTGCCCCAGTACTGCAAGGCATTTACTGTTGGGAAGTGGATTTAATATTGTGTAATTGGTTTTCTTATCTACAGAGAAGTGAATCCTGAGTATTAAAGGCCATCCTGAGTTCACCAGTTCAACCATCTTCAGTCTGGACACAGATCCAATCTACCAGCGTGCAGCGCCATAGACCCACTGCTATTGACTTTTTACTATAACAAGATGTGAGTCCATTTTCAATCTATTTTTAATGTTGATAGTTACAATATAGCTACGATGTCTGCCTCAGGGATAATGGTCGAATGAAAGTGGCTGCATTCATGAGCTATTATTTTCAACAGATAACAAAACATCAGTTACTTTTTGTTTTTGTTAAAAATGTGTGAAACTACTTCACAGCCAACAGCCAATCTGGCGTAAATCTTCAAATTTGAGAGTTACAATTATTGTGAGGAAAAAATATCACATTTTTCCAATTATTCACGATTATTGACACCAGTGAAACTTTGATTCACACTGTCAAATAGATCATCATTCCTCATATGAGACCAGCTTGTAATAATAAAGTAAAGTTAATGCTAGGCCTGTCACAATACCAAAGTTTGAAGTGCGATATGTTGATGAAGTAAATATAGACGATAAACGATAATATTGAAATTGATATTTGTGCCATTAACACAAAAACCCAAGAGCAGATTGAAACCACAAAAAGTATTCTAAATCTACAATGCTGTTAAAAAATCATGAGCTGAAATGAATAAAAAAACAGAATGAAACACTTTAGTTTTTAGGTTGCATCTGTAATGACCTCAACCTTTTACTAGACCTGTCACGATAACACTTTTTAAAGCACGGTATATTGCTGCTAAGAAATATAACGATAAACGATAATATTAAAACTACTTTATGCCACTGACACAATAACAATAAAGCAGAGCAATCCCAGTAAATCATTTTGAAAGAGACAGTATCATGTAAAGGCCTGAGGTGCAACAAATGACAGAATGAAGCAGTAATTAGCCATAGACGTGCATCTCAATCCAGTAATTAGCCATAGACGTGCATCTCAGTCTGCAGCTCAAATCTTTTGTATTACAACAAAAATAACAAAAACCTCCCCATTATTGCAAAGAAAACACACACACAATAAATAGACATAAACGGGCAGATGCACACTTGATTGAAATGAAACAGAAGGCGATTGAAATGAAATGCATGTATTTTTTTAAACTTAAACAGCAGTAGTAGTGTATCTATCTACTCCCAGTCTCCCGGTGTCTTATTTACAGCAACGTGATCCGTCATTGTCTCTTTTTGACTCATCCCTGTCCAGGAATATGCCCACATCCGTGTCTCTGGGCATGTCTCCACTCAGACTGGAGAGACCCATACGTGACGTCTTTGCTAACGCGCATGTATCCTGGAGCTAGCAGAGCATATTATTGCATGCACATACATTAGGTTTGCTGCCAGTGCTGTTTATTTGCTTGTAATGTGTTGTGTTTTGTCTTCTTGGCAGTCCCAGGGCTATGCGGTGCAGTGACTGTCTCAATTCATTTCTCTGTGTTGTCTGTCTGGGTGCACTAGGATTTACATTATTATAGCTTGGACAGCCTCACAGCTCTCCATCATGGTTATTGTTGTTGTTGAATAGTAAATTTCTTGGAACTCTGTTGTTATATTTCATGTGGAGGACTTGAATACTTTTTTATGGGTTTATTATGCACTTGTTTTCCTTTTGTAAATGAAGCAAGGAGATAATAGCTCTATAATGTAATGGTCAAAATAGTCACATTAGGGCTTTTCCACCTTCAAGGCACCACTTGCCCATTCAAACCCACATTCATACACCAGTGTACGCAGACACTGGCAGCAAGGTGGGTTAAGTGTCTTGCCCAAGAACACAGCATCATCTTGGGGAATCGCACCGCCAACCTGTGGGTCAGTGGATCTGACCACTCAACCAATGATGTTTATGTTGAGAGCGGGATTAGAACCGCCAACCTTTGGACAAACACTCTACCAATTGAGCCACTGTCACCCTAATAACTACTTTGGCTAGAATTGGTTTAAAATATATATTAATATTTATTTTAATTTCTTGTCTACAATAGGGATGACAATAGTGTTTGGTTTATCCATAATCATGATTATTCAGGTTCCAATATAATCATACGGATTAAAAACCCTTGGCTTTCCTAAAATTTTGTGACAGTATTTTTATCATAATTAAGTCAGACAATGTGAATGAAGTAATTTAGTATTTTAATGATTATTCACAACAGTAATCAAACAATCTATATTTCATTATATCATTGTATAGCAGTGTCTGGTTATTCTCTTCAAAACAGTGAGAAAATATAACAATTGTTATTCCTCTTTTGAACATAAACATGCATAGCAAAGGATTATGGGAGGAGTGCAGCTGTTCATATGGGGTTCTGGGATGCACTGTTGTCATTACTGAGGAAAATGAATGTGGTCCAGTGCCAAAACTGTCCAGTGAACAGGGATAGTCTTATGTGAGTATTTGTTTATTTATTCATTGGTTTTACAGTTTTTTAAAAGGGAAAGATCAGTGTTGTGTAAAATTGGACATAACCAATATGTCTTTACATTAAAGACACTGTTTGGATGATTGGGAAGACATAGATATAACTGTGACTAAACATGGAACTAAACCAGGACTAGAACAGTTTAAATGGTAAATCGCCACATTTATATAGCACTTTTCTACCTTCAAGGCACTGAAAGTAACCACTCACCCATTCACACACACATTCACACACCAGTGTACGCAGACACTGGGGGTGAGGTGGGTTAAGTGTCTTGCCCAAAGATACAGCAGCAGTATTCATTTGTGGGAGCTGTAATTGCACAGCCAACCTGTGGGCCAATGGTTCTGACCGCTCTACTGATGATGTTTTATGTTGAGAGTGGGATTCGAACCGCCAACCTTCAGATCAGTGGAAAAACACTCGGCTCTACTACACGCTACTGTTGACATCAGGACCATTAAAAAACGACACTACAGCCTCCTGACCTGTTATCAGAAGCTTGAAAATGGCATTTAAAATGGATCACCAGTGGATAACAATTGTTCCTTGTGAGTATTTACATTGTCTCATCGTTTGTTGATTCTTCTGTGATAATGCAGTTTGTTCAGATCATTTGTGAGTCCCACTTCCCTTGTAACTGAATGTCTATTGATTTCTTCATATCTCCCTGAAATTGAAATCCTTACAGGAAGTCAGGCGGTGATGGATCGTCCCACGCTGGGCCACAGTGGCCAAAGTGGGCGGACTAGGCAGGATTTAAAGGTTTATGTTATTGGCCAAGTTTGCAATTAAAGGCCCTGGTATCCACTCGTCCACACACAGATTAATAGCTTTGTATTGACCGCGCTGCTGCACCAATTTGATGATATCTTAGAGAAGAAGAGCAATTATGCCCACCTCACACACAGTGTTTTCCAGTGAGAGTCGTACAGTATCGGTAAAAGTATACATCAGACCGCACCGACAGAGCTCACAGAGTGCATTTTTATTACTTTAATTGAACCATTGCCGATACTCCACCCACTGCACTGCCCCTTTAAGATAACATTTAGTTAGGCAAGTGCTGTGTTAGTTGTGTGTCTGTATATTGAAATGTAAGGCTCGAGCGAAATTGAAACAAGATAATGGGCCATTTGTTTTGATTTGTTTTAACCTTTTCCCCAAAGTTTATTTTTATGCCAGTGCAATAATACAGACTATACCTATAAACGCTGCTATGCAAAATTATATTTGAAACTTGTACTACGAAGCTTTTTGCTGTTTCAAGGGATGTTATTTTTTCAAACTTTTGTGTTGGGATTACTATCGGTAGAAACATCACGATTTTATGACTATTCCCAATTATTGGCTCCAAAAACAACCTGGAATCATTCATTCACTTCCATTCACATTGGCTAATAGATTTACATTCGTTTTTGTGGCCACCAAGTTACTGTGACATAAGCAGCCAGACAAAAGAGCGACAGTAGCTCAGTTAGTAGTTTTTCCACTGATCTGAAGGTTGGTGGTTCAAATCCCGCTTTCGACATAAACATTGGTAGACGTCTCCGATCCACTGACCCACAGGTTGGCGGTGCGATTTCAGCTCTCACAGATGAATGCTGTTGTTGTTTCCTTGTCCGTACTTTTTTGGAGTATGGATTAAAGTTACTTCATTTTGGTTTTCCCATTCACAATTATTATTTTGTGACATGAATAATCAGTCATTATTAATCAAATAATGTTGACATCCCTGGCTCCAGCTCTAACTGCATCGAGAAGTAAGATTTACGTTACCCAATTATATAGTTATTAATAGTTTTTTATGTAAGACATTACACATCTATGGTGCTGAATGTTTGTCTTGGCTTCTGTGGTGATTGTATTATCTTAAACAAACTTTAAACAAAACTAAAGGCGTAGTATACTCTATACTACTACTACTATACATACTTGATGATTCTCTTGTTGTCAGACTCGCTGTCTTTGTCTGCCTATGTTGTTTTTCTTCGTAACCTCAAGCAGCACAAGGAAATAAGACCTGTTTTATGCTGAAGGAGGATTTACTGAAGAGGGAAAGCAATTACGGGCTGCACGTACACGGAAGGAAGAGGAAAAGACGGAAGAAGAAAGACCTTAAGGAATTCTAGGAGTTTGAATGAATAATGCCGTACATAATGATAATGGAGAGAGAGGGTTTTTAAATCATCTAAATCATATGTCTGCTAAATACAGTGTGTAGCAGGTGGGAGCGGTCTGTTGTGTTGTCACGGCTCATCAGTCAGCTTATTTATTTTGGCAGTGCTTATAATGACAATTAACACTCAATTAGGCATTAATAACTCCATTAAGATTCTCTTCTCATTTGCGAAACAATACAGCAGTCATTTATAAGGCTGTGTTTTCAGTTTTAACGGATTATCCATCAATGGTTAAAGGTATGGCAAAGAAAGGCTGCAGAGAAGGGGATTTCATTCAGTCAGAGGTCCGGCAGATCAAAATACAGTGACACGAACAGGGTAAATGGTAAATGGTCACACACAGGGTCACATTTTTATATAGCGCTTTTCCACCTTCAAGGCTCTCGAAGCACTTTACATCAAGGAACCGCTCACCCATTCACACATTCATACACTAGTGTACACAGCACTGGGGGAATTCATACACTAGTGTACACAGACACTGGGGGAGAGGTGGGTTAAGTGTCTTGTCCAAGGACACAACGGCAGCAGTCATCTATGGGAGCTGGAATCGCACCGCCAACCTTTGTGTCAGTGGATCTGACCGCTCTACCAATGATGTTTATGTCGCCAACCACTCTACCAACTGAGCTACTGTCTGGAAAAAAGTATAAGTTTTGATATTATCTCTGGTTGTTTGGTTCTTTCTCCATGTAATGCAAATATGAGCCAAAGTTCTTCATTTTTTTATTGTATGCCTTTTGTTTATCAGAGCATAGCTGAGGTCACAGGGACCCAATACCCGTTCGGGGACTTTCTTTGTTGAGTTGCACGTTTTGCATGTTTTGTTTCTCGGATGCGTTTCTTCCAGTTGCTCTAGTTTCCCCCATTTTACTAATAGCAAATCCTCCAGTTTAGCTCCTCCTGACCTTCCAAAGAAGACTATATGGACAATTAAAACCTCCCATTTAAATTTCCAAGGCATGAGCTACAACAGATGAATATCAAAATGAACTAATAATCAATCATAGAAGTATTTATTCTACTCTCCACAGCTCAAATCTGACGTTCTTACATAAAAATGGCAAAAAATCTCCACACGTTTGCAAAGAAACCCCCCAAAATATATTGTTCCAGCTTTTATATATTCATCAATTATCATTATCGTGACAGGCCTATTCATGTAAACGTCTTACTGCCAAATCACCAGACAATTAGTTCCTGTCTTTGAGTAACATGGCATAGCAAAAGCAGAACAGCCGCTATATCTGAAGTGAACACAAGAATAGACACATCTGAACTCCAACCGTATGTTTTTCAGACTTCGCAAATGAATTCCACGTCATCATCAGTATGCAGTGAGTGTATAGGCTTCACGGCTAATTACCTGTCCAGCATGTCCACACAGGTGCTCTTGGGACGCCCCGCACCTCGGCAGAGCAGGGGAGATGGACTCATTAACTCCGGCACTCACATGGTCCCACTTTGAAGTGCAAGGCGGCGTCGCATCTGTCCCTTATGCTCCCCACACTCCGCAAGATGTGTCTGTCAATGTAGCGTATGTGCCTCCTCGTCATGGACCGACGCCTCCCTTTAGCGTTGCATAAGAAATTTGGATTTTCGCAAAACAGTTGATTTGATTGTCCTCCACGACTTTACAGCTGTGTTCGCTCCTCGCTCTCACTGCAAAACGTCGTGAAATGCTAATTGTGTAATTGCTTATTTGCTGAGGGGAACGTTGTATATTCACATGGCAGATTTGGGTGCAGTGGGGAGCCAGTGATACAGGGATGAATCAGCAGAATAACAACGCTTTCTAATGCGTTTCACTTGACTATGCTTGGAGGCATCACCAGAGCAGAAGGCCAACGCGGTGCACCTGGAGCCCGCTTTGACTGCTTAGCCAGAGGGGAGCTGGGGCGGGAGTAGGGGGCCCGCCCGGTGCTGCTAAGGCAGATGGGAAAAAACCAAACCACTGAGTCATACAAAGGGATTCACGAATGACTTCACGATTTCAGTCTGTGCCAAGTCAGGGATTTAGGGCATAAAAAATGAAGAGAAAGTAGCATCTGTTTAAGCTATGGTGCTGATAAGCCGCAGTAAACCAACATTTTACTGTCAGTTTTGTATTGTTTGTTATGGCTGATTTCATCTTGGTTGTTGGAGATTATATTTGCCAGTATCAAAGTGGGCAGCATTGTTTTAAATTGGATCTGATACTTTCCAAAATTGAGGAATTCTGTGTTTTCAGTAGTTACAAATTTCATTTTCAAGTTTGTTTTTTTTTTAAAAATTATATATAGATTTTTATTAGATGCCTTTTAGCCGCACTTATTTCTCCAGAGTTAACTATGACACAGAGACGCAGAGTACACCAGTTTATTAGATCAGAAAACTTTTATTGGTCTCACAATGTTGAAATTGCACTGTTGCAAAAATAAAGTATAAAACCTGGATAATCCAGAATGATATCTCTTTGTATTTTTTGTACAGAGGGATATCAGTCTGGTCCCCACGTCCTCTGTTGCGTCTCAAGCCTGGACAAACATGGTCGTGCAGTCGGATTAGTTTTTTTCAGTGACACATGTGAAACAAAGGAGCTGATTGGTCACCCGTGATTTACAAATAAAATCAAACTCACCTCACCTCAGATTAACAGAGTTTAGTGCTTCGCTCAAGAAATCCACCATGTTTTTCATCCTCCTGTGATATTTTTTCCTTTATTTTTTCTGATATGAATAGACCATGTGTGTCCCTGATGGGCTAATCACCCTGTCGTATATGAATAGACCATGTGTGTCCCTGATGGGCTAATCCACCTGTCAGTCACGCCCAGCAGACTCATATCTTTGTAAAGTATTGAAGAAGTGTGTATTCTGGATCCCAGGCAATAAAAACAGCAGCAATAGAATAAGAATTCCAAAACAGTATGAAAGAGATTCAAGGTAAAAGAACCAAATAGCCTATTAGGCAGAGAAAGAAAAACACGAAAATACTTGGGGTAAAAATAGTACTTGTAGTATATCACAACGAAGGATTGGAAGGAGCGAGGCAAAAGCTCTTAAAACTTTTCATTATCTGTGATCTGCCGATATATCTGACCCAAAAGACTACACAACTGCACAGGAGTTTGTGCAAAAATAGCTCCATCCCCATCTCCTTTCCATTCCGCTGTTGTGCATATAAATCCTCATCATTTAAATAAAATAATTCATTGACAAATAATATTTTCGATTAAACGACCAAAGGAGAGTTATTCAAGCTTTGAGCACAGTTCAATATACAGGTTGTCCTTAGCCTCACTTTTAGTTGTTATAGAGTTAATTTAGAAGCAGTGATCTGAGGTCCAAGTGATCTGTGGTGAAAGCTTATTAAATGAATGAAACTAATAACCAAAAATGCTGATGCGGACTATCTGACAAACATAGTTCCAGCAAAGCAGTTTATTTGGAAACTTCATTTGATGTAGCAACTTAATTAGTCAGTATAAAATATTTAACTGCCAGGCTGGTGAGATAATGAGCACAGTAAAGAAGCCTGGAGGAACAACGGGATTTAAGGTTGGGTCAAGACCCAAGCCAATTTACATCTGTAATCTAAATGAATCTAAAATGGACTGTATACTATTCATAAACAAAGTGTATAAATATGAGCTTTAAATCCCGAGCATGATTCCACATATTTAACGACTTTCAGAAAATAATTAGTTCTTGCCACAATTTCGTACAAGTTTTTGTTGCGAGTCAAACAAACATGTCACTGAATTATATACACATTCGGGAACAGAAGCAGTATCCCACTCTCAACCAAACCACTTCAGAACCGCATTTGCCAAACTTAAAGTGTTACCATGACGACACACCTACGACACGCATCTTGTTTATAAAAGTCATTTCATTTGCAACTGAAGCTACCGACGCACAAGAGTTAGGCATATTTTCTTCTCGCTTAAGGTCATCTCCAAAGTTTGCGTAAAAGTGTTATGGTTTATGAACATGTTGGCGGGGGGAAGGACGAGGGTTGGTACGTGGGTGAGCTCCTGCAGGTAGAGACTGCAGTGTGGAGGCGGAGGTTAAATTTTGTGTTTAATGCATAGAAAGAGATGGAGAGAAGGATAGAAAGAGAGAGGAAATGAAGAGGGGGCTGCTGGGTTTGGCTCGAGGTAAGACAACAGGGGGACAACACTATTAAAGGGGCCCATGTTACGCCGTTTACTGATCTATGTTATAATGTTTCCTCATCACAAACAGACCTGGAGTTGTGTTTTGCTTCATTCACACGTGTTTAAGACACAAATCCTGCAAATTTAGGCTGAGTTCTTCTCTCAAACAGAAAACACTCTGTTCCACCTTGTGATGTCATGTGGTAATATAGCTCCATATGTGCTCCACTGTGTTTTTAAACTCCATACACCTTCACTAGAATCATTTGCATAATTTCAACCCCGGAATTGCCAATCTCTACTGAACAAAAGGTAACAGTTAACTGTTACTACATGACATCACAAGGTGGAACAGAGCATTTTGAGCTTTGGAGATGTAGACAAATAATGCAGACTAATAATAAAGGGTTACTCGAACATGTGTGAATGAAGCACAACACAACACACAATTTTACGTAATATAGGAGCTTTAACAATGTTACTAGTAGCAACTGTCCTACCTTTATAGACTTTACAATGAACATTAGCTCAACAAGTGGGAGAAAACAATACAGTGTATAGTGATGATCTAATATAGGTTTTGTTTAATATTTTCATAAATGGTCAGGTCTTGTATTTGTTTTGATATTGGTAACTTTTATGTGGGGGCCGTAAACTGTAAAATAATACTTAAAAAAACTGTATAGATGTCTCACAACCTCCTGATTTCTTAATGTAGAGAGCGTAGCATAAAGTAAACTTTTTAAATTATGGTGAAAGTACACACCAATTTGCATTACGTTTGTGACCCATATCATTAGAACATCTTTTTATCTTTGCACTGGCATTTGAGCATTCCCACTGCTCTTTTGATTTTATAAGAAGAGTATCTGGAGCCGCGTGTTTAGCGTGGGGGGAGCTAGTGGGAGCGAGTAGTGTTTGACTTAAGGAGGGTAGAAGTGGACAGCAGGACGCCCTGAGGACCGAGGCTGGAGATGGAGGTGTAAATCTGACTTAATGTGCAGATACAGACCTCGGGGTGTCCGCAGCTCCACAGCCTCACAGCCTCTGAATGTGAGTAAGATATACAGATGCAGAGGAAAGGTGGAGGAGGAGAGAATTATGCAAAAAATGACAAGGCGTATTTTGAAGTGTGGCAGATTAATGCGCTCTAATGGCTGAAGTGTAGCCATGTGTCGGACTGTTCGAGCAGGAGGGACCAGAAATCTGTCACTGTTTTTTCTTTACTTTCAACAGCGCGGAAATGACTCCTTGTTTTTTCTTCCTTAGTATGTGGTTTCTTTACTGCGTGTGACCATGAAATATCTGTTCAAAAGTAATTGTAATATTATATAGTGGAGGAAATGATGGGCAAACCAATTACGTTTTGCTACTGAACATCTATTGCATGACAAGCTGCGTGTAGAGAGTGACAATGACGAAGTAATTATGGCTAATAATGGAGCGGGTTTGTAGAGGGCATTATGAACCAGGTTTATTACTCTTTCACGGCACAGGCATGTACTTATGATGGTACTTATGATGGTACTTATGATGGTACTTATGATGGTGCTTCTGTGGCCACAAGTGCCCTGGGACTTGTGGCAGCAACAACTTGCCAACAGAGAAAAGTATCAGTTGTTGAAGTAAAGCCTTCAAAGTTAATACTGGATAGAGACAGACTGGCTGATCCGCTAATTCCCTTTTTAACGTATCGGCTGTCGACCTTAAATGTCCAGCAGAGGCCGATATTTTGTTTTGCCAGCTGCCTTGAAGAGGACACGTACAGCTTTATATTAATACTTTAATGCAAAGCGATAACGTGACGATACAGCTCTCTTAAAGGTTTGTGGCAAAAAAAAAAGACTCTGGGTGAGTTTTTATTAAATTTAAATGACATAATTTGGATAAAATAATCAAAATTGGCAAAAAATATCTGCAGAGCTCATCGGCCATCGGTTGTCTTGGATTCTAAACAATCGGTATCGGCCGTGAAAAAACTCATGTCGGTCGATCTCTAAAACTGGTCAACTTTGATAAGGGCGACAGTAGCTCAGTTTGTAGAGTGTTTGTCCACTGATCCGAAGGTTGGTGGTTTGAATCCTGCTCTCGACATAAACATCATTGGTTGAACAGTCAAATCCACTGACTCACAGGTTGGCAGTGCGATCCAGCTCCCACAGATGAATGCTGTTGTTGTGTCCTTGGGCAAGACACTTGACCCACCTCGCCCCCAGTGTCTGTGCACACTGGTGTATGAATGGGTGAGTGGTTCCTTGATGTAAAGTGCTTTGAGTGCCTTGAAAGTGGAAAAGCGCTATATAAAAATGTGATTAGGTCCTGTATAATATATGCACTACATTTTACAAAACTATCATCTGTCAGTTTTCTTTTTGCTGCCATAGCAACCAAGCGTTTTTGGATCTCTTTCATAATCATCATCTTGTCTAATTTCATTTTTTCTTTAGTTTCACATCAGCTCCCCCTGACAGTAGCTTTCTTCACAGTCTCGGTATCGTACCATCACAACCGCAGAAGTCACTCACTTCATTTGGCCATGTTTATATTTTACCCGTCACTAGTCATGGATTTGCTATTCTGTGTTGTCTGTTCTTGCTCCACGATACAATGTGGGGATGGTATGAGTCTGTTCTTTTCTGAGAAGTGGCTGTCACAAGAAATCAGCAAAAGATGAAAGTAAAAAAAAGAAAAACATGACCTATTTTCAGTTTTGATTTGCAGGCAATTCATTTTTCTCCACACAAAGCTTCATGGATATTTCATCAGGCTCCAGAAAAGGTGCTGTGTGCGTGTGTGCGTGTGTGTGTGTGTGTGTGTGTGTGTGTGAGTGAATGAGTGTGTGCGTGCGTGAGTGAGTGAGTGAGTGGGGTGCATGCATGAGTTATGAAGCCAGTCCCTTTATGTTACGTAAAGAAACTCAAAAATGTAGAAGTTTAGCAGTTTTGTTTTTACGGCACAAACAACGGAAAAGCTATTCTGAAAAAGTACTTGCTTATTCTTTTATACAAACCTATTTTGGCATTTTTTTATTTTGGATTCCACACCTATATTTCCTCTCCTTGTGAAATTACGCTGAAACCTATCTTAGATGTGTTAAAGGAAAAACCTGGCACATCACATATACAAATCTGCATATATAAATACATTTTTTTCTAGTCATGCCAGATAGGTCAGGACAATGACTACATCGACTTATCGCTAAATATAAAAGTTGGAACAGTATATTTTTAGGGTCAATATTTATGGTGTGTGCATTTTCTTTGCACTACTGGGAAATGTTTGGTTATTTTTTGGCTATATGATAAGATTAAGCCATAAAAGGTTGAATAATTCACAAACTAAGTACTAAAGTGTTTCATTCTGCTGTTTATTTATTGCAGCTCATGGTTTTTTAACAATATTGTAGTTTTAGAAGTAGTTTAGTTTTTGTGGTTTAAATCTTCTCTTGGGTTATTGTGTCAGTGGCATAAATAGCTTCAATATCAATATCAAAATAAAGATTACAGTGACACACGATATATACGATACATACGAATATATATTTTTTTGTTTTTAAAATGGGGCGTAATATAAAACACACATTGGTTTTATGGTCTTGACTGACACATGAGTAAAACGTCTTGTCAAAGGATCACTGAATTTTTAGTAGTCCTGGAAATTATCTGTAAAATAAAAACCCAAACATACAAGAAGAGGTATTTAAGTGCGTTTCCCCAAGTACAATTTACATTTAGGTCAGTCTGGCTGGATATTTGGCCTTCTTAGCTTAGAAAGGCAACACCTTTACATTAGCATTTGCGTACAGGTAAGAATGATCAAACAATAGACGTGAAATCAAACAGCAGACGTGCGAATGAAAAAAAAAACAAAGGTACCTTTATCCTTCTGTGAGATTAAAGGATCAGACAAAGAATAGTGAGGCTTTTAACACTTCTTGCAGTGTATTGTGGACAACGGAAAAACAAGAGACAATACAAAACAACACAAATACTAGTCAAATTGTGATTTTTACCTCAATCGTATTTTAATAGAAGCTCCAGTGTCCAAAAATGTCTGTGTAATTCCTCAGTCGTCCACGTATCATCCATAGTAAAAGAAAAATTCCAGTTGACAGATTTGAATTTTTTTTTTTTTTTTTTTTTTACTATTCTAGGGTCCAAACAAAAATAAACGAAACCTGGATTAGTCCGGTTTAGAACAGACCATATGAATTACTAAATTATATTCAAAAATGCCATTATGACACTTTAAACAAGAACTTACTTCACAGACTCGTAACAGTCTGACATCTGATATAATACCCGGCTTGAGGCTGAACAGTACTTTAAAATACTTTAGTGAAAAATCTCCCCGTCTGTGCAGCGTATAAATGGAGTGAGTGACATTTCTAGGCCATTAACAGTGGATGTCTTAGCTGCTCGAAGAAGTATAGTGCACATTTTCTCTTCATGTCAATCTAATTTGACATTTGAGAGTTCTTAGCTTCAGCAGTTTCGTCTTCAGTCGAACAGAATGAAGTACGAAACAATGAAACGTGACTCCAGGGCTGATGTTTTTTTGTTTTGAGGTACAGAAGGGCCTGTCAGACTAATTTGTTTGCACACTGAGAGGATTTCTTTCAAAGTGATATTGTTATGGCGCGTGTTTTAACATCATGATATGAAAATGAATTGAAACATGTATGAGAACACATCAAGCCTAATGAGCCAATGTTCTTTCAATTACTTTTCCTTTTCCAAGTTCATCTCTTGCTCATGATGCATTGAGTGACAACAGCATCAAAAAACATTATAGGCTCCAGTCATTCGTTAGCGCCTTTCTTGGCACTTTTTAATTTTGTGATTTTATTTATTTATTTTTTCCATAAATGCTGACAACGCACAACAACGCATCAGTGACTGTTAAAATTGTGCCACTAATAACTTTAATCTCTGTGATAGTACAAATGGAAAGAACATTGCGTTGGCTGGAATGTTCTACACTATGGCATTAGACGTATGCATCGCCATAGAGACAAGCACGCGATGCCACCTGGCCAAGTTACAGGTTAGGTCTGTGGAGAGGCGAGCCTGCTCACAGCAAGAATCGGTAATTGAATAAATGCAAGACAGATTAGATTAAAAGGCCCATGTTACGTTATTCCTCATCAAAAACATATCCATATTTGTGTTTTGCTTCATTCACACATGTCTAACACACAAACCCTGCATATTTAGGTTGAATTCTTCTCTCACATGGAAAACTAGAATCATTTGGATGATTTCAGCACTGGAATTGCCAGTCTCTACTACACAAAAGGTAAAAGGTCGCTGTTAACTTAAATCTTAACTGCTCATGACATCCTGGCCAAGTTACAGGTTAGGTCTGTGGAGAGGCGAGCCTGCTCACAGCAAGAATCGGTAATTGAATAAATGCAAGACAGATTAGATTAAAAGGCCCATGTTACGTTATTCCTCATCAAAAACATATCCATATTTGTGTTTTGCTTCATTCACACATGTCTAACACACAAACCCTGCATATTTAGGTTGAATTCTTCTCTCACATGGAAAACTAGAATCATTTGGATGATTTCAGCACTGGAATTGCCAGTCTCTACTACACAAAAGGTAAAAGGTCGCTGTTAACTTAAATCTTAACTGCTTCATGACATCCCAAGGTGGAACAGAGCATTTTGAACTTTGGAGATGTAGACAGACTAATAATTAAGGGTCAAACGTGTGAATGAAACAAAACACAACTCTAGGTATGTTTTTGAGGAGGTGGGTGGATAGCTGCAAATCATTCTAGCAAATAGTGGATTTTTTTATTTCTGTATTTTTTTCATTTGTACCAAAATGGCTACACAGCGCTGCCCAATCCTACGTGTATGACCGATTTAAGAAAATAAAATTGGAAAACGAAGTAAGTAAGTACAGAGCAGTGGGCGTGTACCGGTGTCGGTGAAAACGGGGATTGGTGGGGCAATATGGTGTAAATAAGCGATTAAAGATTGCTCAAACATACACAAATCACTCCAAATACAACTTTGGGTGAGTAAATGTTGAGGGGAAATGACTATAACATGGTTAAAAGCTCTGAAAAGCCAATTTTGCAGAATAGGTCTGCTTTAAATATTCCATCATCGCCAGCGGTTACAAGATGTTCAGTTCTAAGAGAAATATTAAGTATTCATCCGTGACTGTGGCCCACCTCATACTGTAGCTGTGTGTGTGAAAAGGTGTGAAATACAAGGTCTAGTGTTTCTGTCACAACTGAGTGGAGATGCATTACATAACACCGCACAGAGGCTCCGGTCCTGGGATGAACTGGGCCCCTGTCTCACTTCTCAGGGCAGAAAAGGGAAGAATGTTTTTAGTTCAGGTGCTTTTAGATAAATGCACTGAGTTTTGGTAACTTGGGATTTCTGAAAGTTGTAAATGGGAGAAGTACTAAAGCTCTTGCAAATATATTTGGATTGGAGCTAGTTTAGGAAAATCTGATTGATATCCACATGATTTGATTTCTAAATGTGAGTGTAAGACATTCTCCCTGTGCAAATGATTAATAAATACTAGAAAATAAACATGGTGTAATTAGTTGATCTTCTTTCAGGGGAACAACAAGCCAAGCAGAGATGCCCAAACTCCCCCCTCCCCAGGCGCCTCCACCACTTCCAGGGGAATCTCAGAGGTATTTAGACAGCTTGGAATATACCCCAACGTCTCAATGGTCTACTGCTCTAAGGCCTCCTCTGGGTGAGACGTGCCCAAAATATCCAGTGCTCCATGTTATATTAGATAATGGTTATTTCACCCTTACACTAATCCAACTTCAAGTCTGTGGATGTAGTGATATTAAGAAATAAGTATGTGTAATAAGTATAAGTAAGAAATAAGAAATAAGTATGAATGTATATTTTAAAAAGCTTCTTCCTCCTCTGACTGTTGCTAACCACAGGTATAGCAATAGTTGCAGTGCTGTGTGTGAAGCAGTTGAATTATTGCTGGGGCAGAGTGGGGTTCCCCTCTCTGTGGTCTGGCTGTAGCCCTGTGTGAACAGGCCTTAGCTTTAGCTGCTCATTTGTCAAATGGACAGCTCTGCCCCTGTCCCCATCTCCTGTGTGTGCATCAGGGGGGATCTAGTCTGACTCCACAATATTTGCATTTCGTGGCATTTTCCTGCCTCCTGCTCTCAATCCAAATGTTTTAGGATTTGGGTTTGAATAATGCAAGATGGGAGAAGCAGGATTCATTCAAAGCCATAAATAGAATACGCAAATACAACTCTTCCCCCAGGTGTTTGTGTGTGTGCATATATGTCAGTGTGTGTGTGTGCGTGTGCGTGTGCGTGTGTGTGTGTGTGTGTGTGCGCGTGTCTGTGTGTGCGCATGTCTGTGTGCGCGCGCGCATGCATGTGTAAACCTATTATAGTCAGATGGTGCCAGCTGATAACTCGGTCATACGTACGCTATGCATGTCTCACAATCTGATCGCCTTGGGTAATTAGAAATGCTTTTACACCATCACTGACACAACAAGCAGTTTGTCAGCAATCTGTGAGAAAAAGGCAATGCATTTAAATAGGCAGCATTAAAACAATGTATGTTGGTTTATATGATGCATACATTAACATTTATTTCAAGCATGTGTTCTAATGTGATGATTTTGCATAATTGTCTATAATGTAAATCCTTGTTTAATTTTATTGCATTTAGAATTTTAAAATGGTTATTCTAATTCCACCTAAAGTAGAAGCACATTTTAAATCATAGTCTGACAGCGTGTACCAGGAGATAATTCATCATTTACTTAAGAACTTTTATGAATGAACTGGGCTAACTACATAAAACTCAACATGCATCATTTCCTCTGCAGTCTACAGAAATGTCTGAAACCAGATTTGAGGACATTGTATTAAGTTGCAAACCATATTCACTTGTAACCAACCATATTCATCCATGCATCCATCCATCCATTTTGTTCCACTTATAGCAGCCTAAGCAGGGATTCCCAGACTTCCCTCACCCCAGACACTTCCTCCAGCTCCTCCAGTGGGACCCCAAGGTGTTCCCAGGCCAGCCAAAAGACATAGTCCCTCCAGCGTGTCCTGGGTCTTCCCCGGGGCCTCCTCCCGGTGGGACATGCCCGGAACACCTCCTGACAGAGTGTCCAAGAGGCATCCGGAACAACCATATCACATGTTAGAAGAGATTCTTGTGTTAGATATGTTGTATCTAAAATGTTGCTAATTAAAAATGGAATCAGCTTATTACCCTTTTAACTAAGTGTATAAAGTGACATTTCTAATACATTTAAAGACATATTTTAGCAAATTTCTGTTGGGCTGCCAAGACTTCTTTTCAGTATTGTTATCGAGATCCTACAAAAATCTTGTATTCATTTTTCTCAATATCGGCCACCCCTACCACGTGTAATACTTTACTTTGCTGCCCCCAGCATCAGTCTTGTGTTTGCTCTGTCCCTGTGGGCTTAACCTGTGTGTATCCTGTCTCCTCAGTGGACTGCAGTGTCATCAGAATCTATCTTGGAACCACAGCTGCAGAATGAGATGCATAGGTGTGTGAGCCTGACCCAGGGTGACACTTCTGTCAACACATGTGACCCTGGTGAGATGGATTTGATATTCTGTTACCTTTATCCACTTGTCCCATGAGATGAATGACTCCTGATGTAGTGTGTGCTTCACGTATTACCCGGGGAGCACATATTTTATGATTCAACTGGGATACAGCAGAGCAGAATTGTTTTTGTATTCACAAATCCCCCATGTTTTTATAAGGACCAACCCATAGACTGTATAAAGAAGTGGGCTAAGAGAGAGTGTGACGTCACCCACAGCGTTCGACTCGATAGGGGAGCGGCCACTTAGCAACGCTGTCAATCAAACCTGTTGCTAATACTAGCTGGAGGGACCTCGGGGAAAGCAGTCGCCAGATTTGTCTGTTATTAATGTTCATATCTTGATTTACTGACATAATAGCAAAATAAAAACACCAGGATAATGTAGAGCGGGTTAATACGAACATTTTAAGACCAGCATGATGAGGCTCACTGCAGCAGTTACAGAGAGAGGGGTGACAGTTTTTCAATGTAAAGTGAATTGAAGCCAGAGTCAATTGGAGCCGAAAGCGCGCTCATGAGCACTTCCTACTTGGAACGCGCCGGCTAGTGCGTTAGCTATGTCCATTTATATATACAGTCTATGGACCAACCCCACCAAACCTTTATAGTGGGAATATAACATCAAAAATAAAAATAAAAACATAATTTGGGTAACTGCTGATTGTGATTTTAGTACAAACAAACCTCCCATTACTCATCATGACCATTTAAAGTGTACATGCGGATGTGTTTCTGTGGTTTGATGCTCTTCTTCCTGCTCTTTATTGTCAGGGGTGTATGTGTCTCAGTGTTTTGACGTCGCCCCCTGTGGTGGGATTAATTAGCCTCCTACCTCTGAGATGGTGGAGGTGCCTCGTGGTATTCATCTCTTTGCCTTGTTATATTTCAGATCCACACAACATCACTCTTTCATTTATTTCCTGTTTACAAATTACTTTTTGACATTTCCTTCCAACCTTTTAGAGTTTAGTGTTTTTCTATTTCTTTTATAGCCAGTTGCTAATGAGACTCACATTCTGCAAAATTATGACTTACAGCAGATCATTGAGGATCAGATCACAGTCTGATTTTTTTTATTGCACCCAGTCCTACAACATAATCTTAGGTTTTTGTTTTTCACAGTCCTGTTTTGAGTTGAGAATAACTAACTTTTCTTTGCCCTCTAAAAAAACTCACAAACCAACCACAAATGAAAACTGCCCTTTCCACAAAGCTAAATACAGGAAGCACTTAGCATGCAAAAACACAGCTTTACATAATTTGAACTGGCTCCTTCGCCCGCACCAGCAGATCTCTATTTTAAACTTGCATGAGCCTCGAAGTGAGTCCAAAGCACAGTGAATGTGGTGGGAGGAGGTCGAGTGTTGGGTCATTTTTAAAAACTGCTGTGGTTACTTATAGCAAATTAATGCCAAGACATGCATCCAATTACAGGTTGATTTAAGTCCGTAATTTGGTCAACATTTTAGGAGATGTTTTTTTCTTTTTTCTTTTAAGAGGTTTAAACTCTCAGTATATAAATACAGCTGTTTGCATTGAGACCTTGTTGTTGTATGGAGTAAAAAGCATGATTAGAAAATGCTTCTGGAGTCATTCACTTTGCATGAAGATGTCTGAAATATTTATCTGTCTTTACTTTGCTTTGGCAGCTGTGGTTTTATTTGCCCCTTTAGTCCAGTCAGAAGAGCAATCACACAGTGTGGGTACAAGGATGAAATTTAAACTCCTAGTAATATGGTTTATGCTTTAGAAATACGGAGTCTTAATCAACCAGTTTGTCTTGGTCGACTAAAATTACTTTTTAAATTATAAGGATTTATATGGAACAGCAGAAAGGAGGAGTAAGTGAGTGAGCGAGTTAGCGGAAGATTTGGTATTTTTTGGTATTTATATGTAAAAAGGCAGATTAAACTTGTGATGTTAAACCATAGACTGTGTAAAGAAGTGGACTAAGGGACTGTGACGTCACCCAAGTTCCATATTTGGATTTCTGACAGCAATTTGTCCGTGTATAATGTTCATATCTTGACTCGCGAAATAAAAACCCCAGGATCATGTAGAGCGGGTTAATACGAACATTTTAAGACCAAAATGACGAGTCTGACAGCAGCAGTTATGGAGAGAGGGGCCACAGTTTTTCAATAGAAAGTGAATTGGAGCCAAAAGCGCCCCCTATGCTCACTTCCTATTTGGAATGCAGCGGCTAGAAGGTTACCTATGTCCATTGTTTCCTAGTACTTTTTTGAGTATAAATAGTTGTTTTTGCATGAACTCCCATACAGGCGTAGTCTTGTGAGTGCAGTTTGGGTCAGATATATAGAGATGCTTAATAGTTTTGAGATCTTTTGCCACGCCCGCTTTTTAGTCGATCTGCAGGACATGTCTTTAGTCAAAAAAGAGTTTCTTTAGTTAACTACAGCCCGTAATAAAGTGTATGCTGTTTTCACTGCTTGTTGTTTGTGAATGAAATAAACTTCTAAATTAAGAAAAAACTATTTAGTTTTGGTTTTTTTTAAAGTTTGTCTGTTAGTCTGTCAAACCGTTACGAAATAAGACCAAATGTAATAGAGCCACAGAACATCAGTAAAGAAAAATCAAACTTTTTGTGGATGCTCGGGGCTGTCTTTACTTCTGAAGATTCACACATACCAAAGCACCAATTATTTTTATTTAAGCCACAATAAGGCCAACACCATGTCAAATCCATTGCTTTTCACTGTATTTCACTAAACGGATTCACGTTTACAGTACATGTACTAGCACATACTTTGTCTTTTTAAACCTAGATCTAGTTGTTATGCCATAGAGACTCTTACCAGATCTTCAAAGCCACTTGACTTTTTGATATCAGTAAATTCAACTTGTTTTCAATTTACCCTGGAGCGAAACCATTGGGACTGAATACAAAGTGAAGAACACACTGAAAGTAAGTAACATGGGCTAACTTCAAGGTTATTATGCTTCTTTCATTTATAGCTTATACATACGTGAACCTGTGTAATAAAATGATCGCTCCCACGATATGCCTCGTTTGAGTTCATATGTCTAAATTATTCAGGTAATTAACACACAGATGGAATTGTAAACAGTTTAAGTGTCTGCCTCCAGTACAAATGCTGTACACCACTATAGCAGGCTATTTTACATTTGTATATGTTTGAATATTAACCCCATTTCCCACAGAGCTGATCCCATTAGGGGAGAATAAAGCCCACCGAGATTGTAGGGCTTTGGCTGCACTAATTAGTTGTGATTACTCTGCAGTGCAAGCTACATCTTCTGGCCCAGGTATAGGATTTCCATCATATTCCCAATCCTTTGAATAATGATTTTTGTTTTTGTTTTTTTTATGTGCATTTCTTTAGCACATTTCTATAGGTTGTTGGTGTTCCTGTCTCTGACCACATGGGAAAAACATCTTAAGATGATCCAAGTCTTTATTATTTTATCACTGTGTAGCCTACATCTTGGCATTAAATATGGAGTCTCCTATTGTTCCGAGTGTTCACATTGCAGTTCAAAGCAGTCATTTCCCAGTTGTGTTTCCTCATGAAGACAGCCTTGTAGCAGATCATAACTCAGTGAAGGTGAGACTGGTGTAGGGCGGATGGTAGGATGTGATTTTTGAGGCTTATGGGGAAAAGATTGAAATTGATTGTTAGTGGTTTAGGTCTTCACCCAGTGGTTCTGTAGTGGTTATTAATCAGTGTATGTGGCCCTAGGGTGCACTTTGTATGTAGACCGACTCTCACAAACTGATATTTTAACCTTTTAAAGACATGGTTTGAAATGATACTCACAATTATTAATTATAGGAGCATGTTTACAAAAGCAGTTCTTTACTCGCACTGCTTTGACATTTTTGACTGGTGATGGCAATCTTTTTTCTCTGTATAATTTTACTGTTATTATGTTCCACTATGTCAAGCACAAAATGTGGTAAATATAATAATATGTAATGGATAACTGCCTCATTAGCTGTGTCCAATCGCAAAAAGTGCCCTTTTAAAAGCTTATCTTTAGCAGGCTTCAATATAAACGTATTTCCATAGATTACTGTGTTTTCAGTGAAAGGGCTGGAGAGAGTCAGCTGTTTCACACATTATCCAAAGGCCACTGGGCACATTTAGTGAGGAAATGCCATTGGTAAATGGCCTCGCACACACGTGCGCACACACACACACACAGACAGACGTATATACGCCAAAGGAGCTCTCATGCCATTTCAGTTCTGGAGCTGCCAGGTTAGATACTCTAAAATTAATAGCTAAAAATGTTTGCTATTGATGTGACTATACTAAGACAGATGAAACATTTTTTTCTAATCTGGTGTTATGAAATATGGAAATAATTACATTTCCCTTTACATTTACCATTCAAATACAGAGGGTTTCCTCAGTTCTCCTCTGGCCCTTGAGTACTAGTGTACACAGGACCGCTTTGTTTATGCGACAAAAAAAACTATGCATCGTAGTTCATTTCAGATTTGATCTACCCACTTTGTCATCAGGAGACACACAGATTTAGTTTTACAACATGATCCAGAAAATCTGGACCCCCCCCATCCTTCCCACCACCCAAAGCCCAAACACTGAATATAACTAAATGTCCTGCTTTGTTCTTGTTCTTTGGGTGTTGACTAATTGTATTATCCTGTAACTGTGCCAAACACCAGCTTGAATATAGATGATTGCATCCGAGAGTGTTTGTGTTTATATGTGTGAAAGTAGTCCTTGAAAGAAAGTAAAAAACATCCTGTGTTAAAGTTAAATACAAATTTCTTCTATCCTTAAGTCAAACAGTGAATTTACCGCTGTGTTATTTTTAAATGAAAGCCACTCTTCAGAAAAATTGAACAACTACAAGGTCAAGCTCGAGCAATTTCCCTGTGGCATTTGGTTGGTCTTAAAGTGATAGATATCCGAAAGTCCCCTCTCAAAGTACATCTCCTCTTCTTGTCGTTTATCCCCGACCTTATATTTTTTTCCCTCTAGACGTCTACGGCTTTATTATTTCATAGTACTATAGTGTGATTGGCTCATTCCTATTCTCCTTCTGTGCTCCGGTCTCCTGTCCGTCTGTGTCAAAGACTGGGTCAGGACCAAAGAGAATTCTGTTCAGACCAGACTGAAACACCGGGCAACTCAGAGAAGGTTTGACGTGGTCTGTAGCGTTACAGTTACATTACCTGTTTCCGTGGTGTATTGTTTATATTACATAAGCTCTGGTCTGTCAATCCAACACAAATGTGTATAGGCTGTTCAATACTGAAATAGTGCATATCTTCAAAACATTTAAAATATTCAGATAATCTGCCCACTGCTAATCAAATCATGACAAACATTCCTATTTCCATATATTGTTACGCCTCGCTCAGACTGCACCCGCTCCAGCTGCGACTCCTGTGTCGGACTGGTTTAGTTGCAGTGTGACACTGTGCTGTTGCGGTCACTGCCTTTGAAGGCTGCACACGCAAGACCACACGTTCTCGTGATAACTATTCATTTATTAAGGGAAAGGCTGCAGTCAGCTCTGGCGTCCGGCAAAAATAGATTCCCAACGGAATTAATCCGCCGCACCTTCACCGGCACCACCGGACTGCACGGCGTGCGGTCTGAGCTCCTCTTGTTACTTTTAATTATACGGAATACTTGCAGCCACCGGACTGGAGCTGCAGTGTGTGCGCTCTGAGCCCCGGGGTTATACGTTATATACACCATTTACCCTTGTCCAAAATGATCTTTCTTTTGTTACGCCTTTACTCTGTCATACCTAATACACTATGACTATTACTATTCGGTATAGTCCAGTCTGGGTGGCTCTTCTGTGTAAAGTTTGCATGTTCTCCCCATGTGGGACCTTCTGTGTTAAATAAAGGTTTTTAATTAATTTGGTGCTTGATTTTGACCTTGATCTTTAGTGTTGAGACAAGTCTGTCTATGCTGTCAAACTGAGAAGAGGGATTGATCACACAGCAGCCTGACTGATTTCACACTCGATTACAGCTCCTCATTCATCCTCTGGGCCCCCCTCCTTTTCCTCACATCTGCTCACGTCATCTGCTAAAGCCCACCTGGGGACTAGGGGGCAGGCGTTCTTATGTAATGACTCCATAACCAAAGGAATGTTCACTTCAGAGCCCGCACTGATGTCCAGTGTGTTTATTTAATGTGACTGTAGCCATGTATTGCACTGGAAGTACTGTAAGTGTGCAGGTGTGGCCTATAATCCTCCAGAGAGAGTCCTGTTTTATTTATGGAGCAGAATCCTCCTCTGTGCCACATCTGCCTCTGTCGGCCTGTGGGGCACTTGGAACATTAGTATCTGGCAACCCTGACCTTTACAAATGTAGTAACACTCTGTTTAGAGAAGTCTGAGTAACTAAATACCACTCAGCAATATCAGTATATTGTATCACCATTCTTTGTTTATATTAACAAGAGTCTTAATATTCACACTTATTCCAAAAGATATGCTTGAACGACCATGCTTTTATCTAGACTATTTCCACATGGATGTCATTCTGTTTTCTGGAAAAATAAACAAGTGTGTAATGTGTAACAAACACCCACAACACCTTCTGCAATTGACCCTAACATAAGTAAAATAAAGTATTGGCAATAGGCCTAAAACTAGCACAACAAAAGCTTTTTTCACATTATTGCATTGAAAAAAAAACCCAACAAAAAACATTCATCCTTTTACTATGAGCAGGCTTGCATCTCCACAAACCTGACTTTCATTTGGCCTAGAGGAAGCCTCCTGCTTGTCTCCATGAAAATGTTGTTCCTTTGTTTATATTAATCAGTATGGCATAACACGTATCTATCACAAATGAGAATGTTTTGAATCATGGTTTTAACTTTCTATTCCCATGGAATCATGCTGTGACATGTCACCTCCAGAAAGTTACAAACTGTTGCTTTAAATGAAATGAGTAACTGTTATTTAATATCAGGGCTTTACATTCTGGTCACCATGGAAATTTATACCTACTTGCTTCTACAACAAACATTTTAATCCTTCTTCAGAAAAATATGTTTCAAAATTAGAGCTTTGTTGCCATGGTTTCCTAATATCTCACCCCCCAAATAACCCACAGCAGCTTAGCTTTACTGCTTTCAACGTGGGTGAGGTTGTACCTGACTCATCATCAATATGGGCTAAATATAGACCGAGCGAGCCGTAATCCACTGAATAGGTAAACGCAGCTTAAGACCCAAGAGAGCTCGGAGAATTACAAATAATTCCTCAAGGCACAGTGCTGCCGGCTGCCTGGGGTTTGGGTGACAGGAGCAGTAGTTCTGATTTTAAGTGATTCTGACGGAGTTTGTGTAGGAACGCCTGGATGTGTCATGTAGAGAGGCTTGTTGCCGTGGAGCTGTTTTCTGACACATTTCTGCCTCTGTCAAAGCAGATCGTCTGTGATTGATTACCTGTCATGCCAAGTCTAGAGCCTGTCCCGGATCACACCGCTGGAGACTTTTGTGAAGCCCTCCCACAGTCATTAGGCTCTTGATGGACCCCAGGTTTTTATTGTATAGTTTGAATGGTGTGTGGTCTCAAACATCCCCTAATAAAGCTGCACTATGTAACATCTCTAGTGGATATAGTAATGCTTAGCCAGTGATGTTCTACTGTACGGTCATAAAGTGGTATATAATGCTTCTTTCAATGTGTGTGTTTTTAATACGCATTGTTATCGTAAACAGAGTGACCTGTCCATAGATCTGACCAGTAATTTGGCTTATACTGGTGTCACCTGCTCGGCTCCATGGAGATGGATAAGTTTAATGCCATACTGGGAAACATTTCAGGCAAGGCAATAACATCTCAGAAAAGTTACATAGTGCAACTTTTAACTTTTTGTTTTCCAGTCTGGTCAGTGTTTTCAGTATTCCTGTCTTTAAATCTCCAGTCCCTTGTGAATTTGTTGCTTACATTTTAAACCAGGACTAGGGTATGGGGGCAGCAGTCTAAGCAAAGACCCTCAGACCTCCCCCTCCCCAGACGCCTCTCAGGTCAACCTATAACCTATAGATCCTGCATTGTCATTGATTATATTACTCCCCCCATTCAACTCCGATCACTTCCCCAGAGAAACATCCAGAGAGTCCCAAATAGTCTTCCTGGTGTAGTGGGTCTACTACTCGGAGGCCTTCACCCTCGTGTCCGTGATTTTCACTTTGCTAGACTTGTATCCTGCATTCAATCAGGAAGTTGTAAGTTTCCTGGCCTTGGAAATGATGAAAGTCCAGCAAGAATATTCAGTGTTCACATCGGGTACATGAGTTAGTACCTTGTTTGTTATAATACAGCAAAGTTACCAAGGTATACAGAAAAAGTCTTAACTATGCCCCCACCTGTTTCTGAGGCGCAAGTAAACTTCAGGGATTTTAGTTTATGCTGCGTCTACATTATGGCAAGAAACTGCTCCAGCTCTGCCCATATATCTAACGTTAATATCCATCACCAACAGGGGGCAGTGCATTGATTGTCCCAAAGTACACCACTACAGGGAATATGAATTGATCCAGAATTACAGAGTAAATGTGAAATCCGGTTAGGTCAGGAATTCATCAAAGTGCTTATTAGCTTTGGCCGCGGGCACGTTAGAAGCCTTTACCTGTGTGTGTTTACGTTGGTGCGCTGGAGTTTTGCCTGTGCCATCTGTGCCAGCGGCGTGCCAGGTCGACCTCATCGCGGGAGGAAAGAGAGCCGTCTGTAATGAGCATCTGGGAGTCGGGCTGCTGCTGCGGTGAGACCATTCTATTGTCCTTCAGAACAAACTCTGACCGATAACGCTGGGTAAGTTTGTGAGACTTTTGCTCCTCATGACATGGCAGGTTCATCATTAGTGTGTCCTTGTGTGTTGCATAACTTGATGGATAAGGTTAAGGATCAGTTGCTGTTAAATGAAAACATCTTCTGACATAAAGCGACAGTACGGAACATTCTGAACGTAAAGAGATGGTACGTAAAACATTCTGAACATAAAGAGACAGTACTTAAAGCGACAGTACAGAACTTTCTGAACATAAAGAGACAGTATGGAACATTTTGAACGTAAAGAGACAGCACCTAAAGCGACAGTACGGAACATTCTGAACATAAAGAGACAGCACGGAATATTTTGAACATAAAGCGACAATACGGAACATTCTGAACATAAAGAGTCAACAGTACGGAACATTCTGAACATAAAGTGACGGTATGGAACATTTTGAACATAAAGAGACACTACGGAACATTCTGAACATAAAGAGACAGTAAGTAAAGTGACAGTACGGAACATTCTGAACGTAAAGTGACAGTATGGAACATCTTGAACATAAAGAGACACTACAAAACATTCTGAACATAAAGAGACAGTAAGTAAAGTGACAGTATGGAACATTCTAAACATAAAGAGACAGTACAGAACATTCTGAACTAAAGCAATAGTACAGAATATTCTGAACATAAAGAGAAAGTACAGAACATTCTGAATATAAAGAGACAGTACTAAACATTCTGAACAAACAGAAACAGTACTGAACATTCTGAACATAAAGAGACAGTACTTACCTATCTGTGAAATAAGGAGGTAGGGGAAAACTAAGCACTAAGGCTGCCAAAACATGAATACTCAAACATAAAAGCGCATAAAAGTTGATGTTGCGTAATACGTCACCTTTAAATGCATTACAAATCGATCTGAACATGAGAAATGTTTCATAATTCCTGTCTAGTCTTTTGCAGCCTCCTCCTTAAACGCACTTTGTGTCAGGAGTGTTACTACATGTCACCGTTGAGAGCATCTGCTAATTATGTGCTACTGAAGCATTAAATAAGGAAACTTCAGGATTTAGCACTTGCAATTTTAAGTTTGGTCAAGGTCATCTCAACTTTAGCTTCAGCCAGTGCCAGCCAAACAGCAGCCGGACCATAACTGTGGGTGGTCCTCTTCATTCTGGGCGGTCTTGTGTCAGTAAGCATGGTTTGGTGACAAAGACGAGGTGACTCCAGTGAAGCGTTGCAGTCTAGTGATAACGGCGCCGCGTGGGAGGGGACAGCGGGGGGGCTGCCTCTGTCGACAGGTGCAAACTGTGAATACTGATCAAACTCCTCTTGTTGCAAAAGTCACAGCTCTTTTCTTTAACATGGTGATAAAAAGTGGGACGCGCGTCTCTCCTATTAGAGTTGTCTTGGGTGGGGCCCGACTGATATGGATTTTTTGGGTTAGATACGATACCGATAAAAGGGGCTTTGGAGGTGTCGATATAACAGCTGATATATTTAGTGATGAAGTATTAAATTGTACATCTTCAACTGATTATAAAACATAGGCTTGGCCCTCTTGGTTTTGAATTTGGGTTTATTTAGGCTACACTGTTATTCTGCCTCTTCACAGTTATTTTTAAAGACAGTAGGTAGGTTTAATGGTATTTTTGAATAAAACTCTTTTCTAGCCATTTGCAACACTCGCAGCTCAGATAGGCTACCTCTCAGATCCCAAGTCTTCACAAATAAGATTCCTTTTAATCCTGACTCAAAACGCTTCTCCGTAAAAAGAATGTAATCCATTATGTTGACAGCAGCAGTCCGCGTGTGCTCCGTCTATGGTGACAGTCCTCTCTCTTCTCCTCCGTGCTTGCACTTTGATAAAAACAAGCAGCATTTCTGTCGCTGATGTGATCTGCGCTGAAGTTAACTTTTATTCTACAGTCAAAAGTTTAGTTCAGACACAAGAGCGTTTAAAGCCATCACCCTAAGTGCTGCCTCAATGAGAGTGAATGTATGGAGTGAATGGTGAGAGCGCACAGGTGTAAACGAGCAAGTGACTCTGGGGCTGCGTTCAGGTGCAGTACTGCGTCACAGACCCACAAACTACTCCACAGATACTACACATATTAGGACATTTATCTAGCTGTAAATTGGATTAAATATAGATAATATAGAGAGTCTAGCTTACAAGGTATAACATTTTCACATAGACTATCAGCCCATATCGGTTAGAGTTTGACTGATAGCTGATATTTCTCCAAGTGCCCATATCGGCCGATAATATCTGCTAACCAATATATCAGCCTGGCCCCAGTTTTGGATTAATATTATTTTGCAGACTTTACCAATTCTTATTTAGATTTTTTTAAAGATCAGATAAAATAGATCATAATCCCACCGGGGGGAAAAATAACTTAAGGAAACTCTTTAATACATATGACCTGCTTTGGTGTTACTATCAAGATTAATTTTCATTTCATACAACTCTATAATTTACCAATTAAAATGAGACTTTGGATAAAAATCAGTGCTTTTATTTTCTTGTGTTTTGTGTTTACTGGGAATATACGAGGCCTAAATTACGGTAATGATGCAGCCGGTTTTATAACAGCATTGACCGCACAGAGCAAAATGCCAGTCTTAAGTGGGCGACACACTGAGATGGAGAGTTTATGGATGGCAGAGCACATTTCCTCCGGTGCAGGGTGATCTGGTGATCGATAGACCAACATGTTTGAATACAGCACGCTCCAGTGAATGATGCAGCTGCTGATAAATACAGACATCCTGGAAGGAGAGAAATACCATTATAACAGTTTACTTAATTATCGATAAAATCTATAATGACATATTATCAGGCATGTTCTTCCACAAAGGCTGTTATGTAGCTGCTGAAAGTCCAAACGTTAGAACATTCTCCATGGAGATATGTTTAATGCCATTCTGTGGAACATTTCAGACAAAGCAACGATATCTCCATCTCCAAACCAAGTCACGAGTCAGGTCTGTGGAGCGGGTAATGAAAACACCTGCATATTTTACTCTTTTTTTCTGAAATTATATGTGGTGGTGGGGCTTTAACTTGTTTTTTCATTTTCCGCATTTCAGCCGAAGTAAGCGTCGCGAACGAGGCGAATGAGTGTTGAAGAGCGAGTGTTCAGCGTGACGGAAGCACAGAGCGACCAGTGTGAACAACGAAGACAGCGGCCAACATGCTCCAAGTCTGGACGCGGTTTAGTTACAGGTCCAATTGGATCCGTATCAATCACATATCCAAACTTTATGATGCAAAAGGAGATTTTAATAATCCGTTAAAGTCCATGTTTGTCAATGAAACCCTGAGCTGTAACATCTTAATGTGCAATGGCAGAAAACATGTCCATCTGGAAGTTTAATAACTCGTGTGTGTGGCCTGTGGTCTTATCACAACAGTCTTTTTATTTGCCTAAATCATTTTTTTTTTTTTTTAGAAAGCCCAAGCCTACAGTTTCTGTGTGTGTGTTTTATAAGATCCTTTAAATACAGCGTAGTCTATAGCTTAAGCGTATCTTTCCCAGAGAAAGCCTTAATGAGCAGCGAGTATAAATAGCCTATATCCCTATAGAATCATTTTAAGGCCTTCAAACATCAAAACTCCAGCAGCTACAAAGATGAAATGATGATTGAAATGAAGTAAAAAATAATAATCAAATTGGTAAGTGAAACAGTTTTGTTCCTGTATTTTGTTCCTCATTTATCTGACGCTTATCTATCACGTTTATATGCAACAAGCTCTAGCCGCTGGCAGACCAGGCTGTAACTTCTCTGGGACGTTCACAAAGAATATAGCACACACAGGTGTAGTACCTCCAGTTGCGTTATCTCCCCAACTCTGTGAGTACACGGTCACTGTGGATAGTGCTCCCTGTTCCTCTAGCGATGGAGTCTTCTCTCTTCCACAATCAAGACTAAACCCGGGAGCTCCACGCACTACCGCACAGCTGCAATGGTGCATTTACTTGTAAACTTGCCCTGTATCGTAAATATCCAGGGGTGTCCCATACAATGATTTCTTGCAAACTATCTGCATGCATTGGTCAAAGTCCCGGTGTCCAGGCACCAGCAGCAGCCCGGCGGGTCGCTCTGAGCGGGCATCTATCACCAAAGCCCCGCTCTCCGCAGTGAGAGCACAGAAGGGAGGAGGGAGATCTGCAGTCCCAGTGAGCCATAGGCAGTGAGGCTCTTCTGTCCCGCAGAGTCCACTGAGCCTATCACCTCTGACTGCTCCATGTTAAACAGGCTGAGGGTAGACAAGACCACAGAGGAGCGTATCTATGATCCAACACGATCTCATGCCCAGACCTCTTCACCTGTCTTCGGCGTTGGCTGTGGCTGCGCAAGACCCGATTCTCTGCCTGTGACGCCCCAGGAAACGCAGCTTCACCAGGTGAAATTCAAACAGCTCTCTGTGAGGAAAACGTGGGTTATTAATAGACTTGTGCTTTTAAATCCACTTTTATTTATATTGGTTTTATTTACAGTCTGATTCTCTCATACTACAACCTTTTTTCAAAAATGTAGCCTAAATAATTTTTATTTTTATTATAGGACTACTGATTTGAGGATAAAATAAGAGCGTGACCATTATTTGCAGCAGGGCACGTTTCTGTTCCGTAAAAACAAAACTGAATCAGCTTGACGTGATTTGACGCTTTGTATGTGAACGTGGCATAAGAGGTCTATATGGAAAAAGTAGTTATAGTTATAAATAATAAATAATGAATAACACACGAATAATAAACACAGTATCTATACTAGATAAGCCCCTTGTGTTTGAGCTGAAGTGTTGGGCCAGCACTGCCACTCCTCCTCTGTAAAAATGTCCTCACCTCTTCTTTTACACTTGCGTCATAAGTCATGTTTCTCCTGCACCCTTCGCTAGTTCAATATAGTGCTTTGTGTAGGAGTGTGTGATTTATATATCTGTGTTAGGTGGACCAGTGACCAGGGCTGTGCTCCACTGACTGGTGTAATGACAAACTCCAGCTGCAAGATTATCTCGTTTCAGGTGAAGCTCCATGCATGACACAGCTAGGCTCCAGAATATGTATATGTGCAGACATTCAAGTCTCTTAGGACTTTTGGATATTTAAGCATTTGAGTTTCATGTATTCAATAGTTTCTGTGCATAAAACATCTGTAGGAGTTTAATGAGGGTTCTAGACATTCTTTGTAGTGAAGGTATTGTGTGTAATGGTACATTGGGCCCAATGTAGGTAAGAAGCATTAAAAGTTAAGTTCCACCTGACATCAGCAGGTTTTGAGCTCTCAAGCGAGAGACAGCTTAAATATGTTAGATACTTGCACAAATTTAGATGGAAGGATCGCCCATTGAGACGATCCATCTCTTTTTCAAGGGGGTCCTCCAAGAAGAGGTCAATGCTGATGCTAATGGTATGAGTAGTAACGACTGTAGTAGATAAAATAAAATAAAAAAAATAATAGTAGAGATATTAGAATTGTGTGCAGTTCTGAAAAGCAACTTGGCAGCTTGTGTAGTGCTCAGTGATGTCACTGAAGTAATAAATCACGTCTTGTGTTTGTCATTCCTCGTCCTCTTTCCATGTCCTTACTTGAACTACTTTGGTTTTGCTGCACGTGTTTTTGTGAACTTTCTTTCGCTTACAAGTCTTTGCATATGTCTTTGTTAAGACAGTTCGGCCTAATAACATTTTTAATAATTGAATTTAAGTTATTTCCGTATTGCATAGTAATCATATTTAGCATTGTACCTAGAGATAACCGCAGCTATGGGCCTTGAATGGAAAACTGTAGCTATACTGATCATAATATACAAAAGTGAATTCACGTTGTGTCTCATTTGTCTGGGTTACTTCCTTATCTTGTGTTGCCATGACCTTTTTGTGACTTCTGATTATCTTCTGATCACAGTCGTGTTTTTGCATAGTTTCATCATTGCTTCTTATTCAGTCATGCTTTTGAACTTGTGTTTTGTCTAGTTTTATTTTAGATCCAGTATTTTCGGGTGCATTCTCACTCGTAGGCTGGTCCTGGTTTGGGTCCAGTTTCAATCCTAATGTAGATTTGATTTCTTCCTGTTCTAATCCTGTTTTTTTTTAGTCCCAGTTTAGGCACAATTTAATGTGGTGACTGTGCAAATGTGAACACACTCTTAGACTCTATATCCTGTCAAAATCACATCAACATCAACTTTCAGATTTTGAATATAAAGTTGAGATTAGTTTTCGGAGCCTATACAGCAGAGGCTAATCCCCTCGCCGTCACTGCTAGCTTGATGTCCATTTATGGTCTTTTGGGCTGTTGTGTTCCCCGTTTCTATCGCGTCTGTTAATCCGTCGCCAGCTCAAGTGCTTGATGAGATGCCTCAGCAGCTCTCAGTATACACAAAACACTGAGCAGCCACAGAGCTTCCTTCCCTTTGTATCTGAGCGAGCGCCAGGCTTTTTATTTAGTGAGCAGAGCAGTGTAGTATATGTGTTTGGGTGTCATAATATCCTCCATATGAGTCACAGGGTGGAACATTAAGCCCCGGATCATCCCCCTTATTTCTCAATAAGCAAACACTTCATTTTGACACATCATTAAGGAGACATTATCTTTCATTAGGCGCCTTTGCATTACTTATGAAATCCCCCAGCACACATGAGTACCTCAGATCTTGCTGCTCATACAACACACAAGAGACGGTACATTATAGAATGAGATGTTTCTGTTCTTCACATGTTTCTATTACTCAGATCTCTAGATAATTTGTGTTTTAGTATCATGATAACTAGAATTCTCCCTTTCCCTATTATAAAGTCTCCTGGTACGCAGTGGTTTAAATCAACTCCAGATGACAGCTATAGAGGTGACAGATATATAAGAAAATGGATAATGGAGTTTTCTTGTTTTGGAGATGTGCAAAAATATAATGTTGAGTATATAGTTTATTATTAAAAAATGCAAAATATAAACTTACTGTGTACTCTCCCAATAAAACTGTAAGAAGTGATATTTCAGTACATTTGTGTTTAATTTGGGCAACAGTAGCTCAGTTGGTAGAGTGTTTGTTCACTGATCTGAAGGTTTGCGGTTTGAATCCCGCTCTCGGCATAAACATCATTGGTAGAGCAGTGCGTTTCCATGAATGCTGTTGTTGTGTCTTTGGGCAAAACACTTAGCCCACCTCGCCCCCAGTGTCTGCGTATGAATGTGTGATTGTTTTTTAATGTGAAGCGCTTTGAGTGTCTTGAAGGTGAAAAAGCGATATATAAAAATGTGATAATTTACCGTTTTACAATCCATTTATATGTGTGTGTTTACATGTTTCTGATGGACTGCTACATAATCCTCTGAATATCGTCATTTTGATCATCCCAAAAATATTGAGATATTAATTTATGTCAAGATCAGGAAGGCCTACAATGGCGTTATTTCTTAGACTCACATGGCTAACAGAAGTCCCGTGCACATTGCTTTCGGTAACAACTACGGATGTCAAGATTGTTTGGTTGAATAATCGTGATTATTCAGGTCACAATATATCAAACTAAAATAAAATAATCATGGTAAAATTGTAAATGGTCACATTTTTATATAGCGCTTTTCCATCTTCAAGGCACTCAAAGTGGTTTACATGAAGGAACCATTCACCGTTCCTCAAAGTGGTTTACATGAAGGAACCACTCACCCGTTCACACACACATTCATACACCAGTGTACGTAAACACTGGGGGCGAGATGGGTTAAGTGTCTTGCCCAAGGACACAACGACAGTAATCATCTGTGGGAGCTGGACAAACGCTCTACCAACTGAGCTACCGTACCTGCAGTGATGTTTATCTGGCTCTTTATGTCACTATAACTTTACTTCATTGTTCAGAGAGTTTGATGGTCACACACTAGAGGAATATTAAAGTAATGGACAATGGAAATGAAAGAAAAGACAACCCAGTTGTTTTGTCAAGGATAATCCTGAATAATTATTAACTGTGGCGTTTCTTCTCACAATAATCGTAACCCTACAGTTTGATATTGCGAAACTGCTAGGGACAACTTGACCCAGTCCTGTGACGACATCAGGATAACACCACATTTTTGCAGGGTGGTGGGTGGAGTCTGTCTGCGTCCCTCCAGACTAAACACATCCATCTACCCGGCAACAACATCGACACTTGTCCTGTTTTCCCCCTCCATCACACGCACCACATCCTCCAGCCCCTACTGCCTATTCATCTCCCTTAGCTGGTTTTCCCTCCTCTTGAGCTATAAACCCTGGCTCGCCCAAGCACACCCGAGTGATCTATCAGGGGCTGGCTTTATGGGCTCCCCCCTTCTCCACTGATGGCTCTTTAGCTGTTATCATCCACGCTGGGACTATCTGTTATTGTGAGTGTTTGTCCAATATATTTAGACCATTTGCTCATAGCACAGCGGTGACAGATGGGTTTGCTTGATAGAAAGTTATGACAATGTATTTCACAAGCCGATCAATGACACGTGAAGGAAACAGGTGATAATGAGATCGTTGTATAGGGCCATGTTGAAATGATGATAGATGTGATGAGAGGAAGAGACAAATTATGTTTTCTACTTTGCATTCACATTTCCAGAGGTCTAGTAATGCAAATGTAAATCATTATCCACAGACATAGTTTTTATTTTATTATGCCTGTGCTTCCAAGGACACGTTCCTCCTTTGGATTTGGCTAATAAGTCTTCATTTTGACATTGTTTGAGAGTAACCCCACTGGATCTAGTTAGCACTTGGTTTCTTCTGTTGTTCTTCATTGTCTAGTTCTGGTGTAGTTCTGGTTTTGTTTAATGGTGCGTTCCAAGCGACTGGTCACTGGGACTGTCCCCACTTTTAATTAGAAAAATCCCTGGAACGCCACTCGAGCTAGTAATTCCCGCTTGTGAACTCTGGAATTGTCGAGGGACTCCCACTTCACAAACAAAATCAGTTGTGATGCTTTACTTCAATCACAATCACCACAGAAAAGAGGATCTGAGTGGTTAACTGCCACATAAATGAACTGAGCATTTTGTATAGATCACACCTGACTCCATTCTAGGTGTTACATGTATGAGACTATAATATTTACATTTTGATTTCGTCATAAAGTACATTTTAGATAATCAAATGTGTCGACATCAGTCTAGTTAATTTGTACTGTTCTGTTTCACTGTAAAAACCTGCACATAATGATTTTTTATATTTGTATGGACTGTAGGAAACATACTGTATTGGACATGGGGACATTTTATTGTATTTAACTGCGATGTTACTGATGAACTGATAGTCTTATAATGTAATTGTAATGAAAAGAGTTTTATTAATGTGTGTTCACCTGCCCTGCAGATGGAAAGTAGCAGCAGTTAAGTCTGGTACAAATCATCTTTACTTTTCTAAGATTAATGAATTTGTACATGGTCCCTGACAAATAAAGAATAAAGAAAGAAAGATATTGTTTACACACACATTCATTTATCTGGAACGCTCTGAAGTCAGAACTCGTAACGTTCAACTGTGGAATAACTGATCTCCCAGTTGCTTGTTGCGCAGCGTTAGTTTAGACTTGGTTTTATCATGAAGACAGAGCGGCTCAGTGCACGGAGGCTCTGGACTTGATCCCGTCACCATTTCCATCTCGGTTTATTCTCATTTCCCTGCTCTAACTAAATGCATAGGCTGGGTTAACCTATGGTCGCTGTGTCTCAGGCCTGACCCCGTCTTCAAACGCCACACGCCACAGGTCCACAGAGGCCGTTAGACACCAGCATTGATTACAGTGTTCGCTTCACTGGTTTGCATTTGTATCAGTGTTTTCTATTTCTATTGTGTTGCTGTGTGGTGGATTGGAGACAATGCCTCCCGTAAAAAACAGTGGGTAAATCAATGGGAGGCTGTGGTGTAGACTGAAGCCTTTTGGTCCACTGCGCAGCTCTTTTCATTACAGCGCAGTGAGCCAGGTACATGTGAGCACATACTAATGTACCTGTGTTAGGCAGCTGCTTAAACGACATGAGGAGAATCTACTCTTTTATTTGTTTTGTTTTTTTTGTTTTTTAAGACTTCCACACTCACTCTTCGTTTACTTTTATTAACACAATGTTTCTGTCCCTCTGAAACTACAGTAATACAGCGAAACTACATTTGATTTCACCATTTTCACTTTTGTTTTGGCCTTCACCAACCACAGAATAAGTTACTTTGTGAAATCTGACCTCGCTTGTAAACTGTATAAGTATAATAATGACCTTACCAAGTGCCCCAACTGGCCCCTGGCAACACTTCGGGCTTTTTACCACCGCAATGCAGAAAGATGATATTAAGCTCTTTGTATGAAGTATATCCAGGTGATGGGTGGTGTTGAGGTGATGGAGGTAAACATGCATTGTCTGCTGATTAGGTCCACCAGAGGGCACCTATCTAATTCTGCTTCTTATTTAAATGCAGCTGCTGTTCTGCTGTTTGTCTTCCCTTCCACAGAAATGACTTCACTGTCTGGACAGAAAGGACACATCTGGGACAGACTCCACAAGGGCGTGTGACAGGTGCAGCCAAAAGAAAATGTAAATGAGAAACTGTATACTTCCTACTCATAAGTAATTCATGTATTTTTTCTGCCTGTTTGAATTCTCTTCAGGCTAGTAGAGTCCACACTCCTCAGTCCTTATGTTCACTGAATACAAGACTTTTAAAGGCAGCAGTAGGAGGTGGTGACTCTGTGTATCACAAAGTCAGTGCACGGATGACAGGCGAGTTATGGCAGGACCGGGAGTGCAGCGCTGTCTCGGAGGGTGCCGTCCCCGAGGCAGGAGGTGACGTGGGTGTAGCGTCCCAGCTGACATCTGTCACAAACAATCAGGAGTTTTTAAATGCTCGGGAAGTCAGCCACTGCTCCTGAGGGTCAAAGTTCACCTCATCTGGCTTTTACTGAAACATGTTGGTTACAGGAAAACGACTGCAGATATACAAATGCTAATGCTAGTTGATGTAAGGTTGGTTCAGCTTTCTCAATAAGTTTTTGTTTTGAATTACTTGTATCTGGAGTGGGAATGTAATCCGTTTGAGGAGGTCTTCTATTGCTTTGAATATTTTTGTAGTTATTCTCATTCCATAAAATAATAATAATAATAATTCTCCTACAACTTTTTGTCCAGTTGACAGATTTGAATTTTTCTTGCACTATGGATTATACCTAGACAACTGAGGGATTAAACAGGCATAAAATAGTTTAAAATCTTAATGCACTTTATCCATGTATGTAACCAGTATTTTGTCCTTTGCTTTTATAAATAAACAAGCAACATGGCCTTCATTATTAATTTCTGTTTAAATCATAAGCTACCACAGGCCATATACATTTAAAGAGAAGCCAGTGGGAGTTCACAGTCACTTTGCATTACAGATACAAGTACTTTGAAAAGTACAGCCTGCAGAGGGGAGCAAGGCGGACAAGACGAATGCTGTTGCTTTAAGGTTGTGGTATCTGGTTGGGAGCCACTGTGTGATATTAAAGGTATACATAAGGAAGTGACATTTATGGGCCTATAGTAAATTCTCTACTTAAAGTTTAAAGCCCATATAGTAAATTCATTGTCTTTCATAAGTTTTATTCAGAACGGGAGCATACTGTGTGGATTAATCAATGGTACTAACTCAAAATAGCTGCCTCCGATGCCAGAGAAAACCATCTGTTAGTCCTTCTGATACGATCCAATAGAACATATTACAATTTTGTTTGCTCTGTTTTGTTCCCTTTGCAAATACAATTGCAAAGAGTTGTCTTGATGTGCAAATTGTATCATAAAACAAAATTGGCACTAGTATTTTATTAGGAAATGTCCTATAACCCATTTGATGACAACGGCTTAACAGTGACATGTTCCTTGGTTGAAAGTAACTGTGTTTTTTATATTTTCTATCTTGGTAACTATGTCTAATTTGCACAGGTCTGTGTAACTCTTCTTTTACAATCAAATAATCAAGTAAATCAAGCATCATATTGGTTTAGTTTGGGACTTGCATTAAAGAGGGGGTATTTTGCTTCTATGGGGTATTAATTGCTCACACATTATATATTTAGATCACAATGTTACCTTTTGTTTTGAAAATGCTATATTCACCAAAAACAACGTATTAACATGTTATATAAGTTTCACTATTATTTTTGATGCTCTGAGTCCCCGCTCCCTTTGCTCCTTGAGCTGAGTCACCCTTACGAGGGCTATCACGACACAATCAGCGTGCGTTCTCCTACAGCACATCGCATCAGGTTTGTCAAGTTGCTGTGTACAGTTTTGTATCATGTTTTTGTATATTTATGGAGAATTGTCGTGTGGGAGCATGGAGAATCTCACAGTTAACCGTGTGGAGGGTTCAAATAGGGCCTGGGAGAGATCACTAAAGTACTCAAACATGCATGGATGACATCTAAAAACCGCTTCAGGCATGTCATCCATGCATGTGTGAGTATTTTAGTGATCTCTCTGAGATGTAAATTCTCCATAAATGTACAAAAACATGATACAAAACTGTACACAACAACTTGACAAACCTGATGTGACGTGCAGTAGTTTCATTAGTGGGATGCTCACTGATTGTGTTGTGATAGAGCTCTGAAGTGGGAGAAACTCAGCACTGAGAGCAAAGGGAGGGGAGGCTCAGAGCCTCAAAAACGAAAGTGAAACTTATAAAATACGTTAATATGTTGTTTGGGTGAATATAGCATTTTCAAAACATATTCAGATCAACATGTTTCCTTTTATTGTTATGTGTTAGCAGTTAATACCTCATAGAAGTAAAACACCCTCTTTAAAAGACACTGATTTGTTGACCCTTGGAGCTGTACTAGTAATATTGCTTCAGATATGTTTCAAATTAGTCATATTAAAAAGTTATTCTAATGAAAAGGACCATTGCATCTTTGATTATGAAGGACGTGTGTATTGTATTGGCTTGTTTTCTCTGGGTATGTTTTGTTGATCTTGTATCTTCATGTTTGGGTGTAAGTTTGTTTGTGTGTGTCTCTCTGGACATCATCAATCTCTGGTTCAGCCGGAGTGGGCCTTATGTCTGCGGCTGTCAGCTCTGAGCCCCGGGTCACTGTCTCTGCTGAATAATGAGACGACATGTCACTCTCTGTTTGAAGTGTTTTAATGCCTCTTAACAAGAAGTTCTTCCACTTTCCCACTCAAAACAGCCTCAATGACAGCACTTTGCACTAATCCTTCTTACTCTCATCTTTTCTGCTGTAAGTGCAAAACTGGTCTGCCGATGCTTCTTGGCTTGCGCGGAAATTGATTGCAAAGACATTTGGACACGGTGAATTTATCAGGTATAGACCGATCGTGCCTAAGTGAGAATATATGACACTTACGGACAAATCTCACATTCACAGCTTGCTTGGGAGTCCCCTGGTTATGCATTATTAATATTCAGAGTGTGTTTTGGTCCATTCAGGCAGAGGGCTAACCTTGGGCTTTCCAAAAAGTGCGACTGACCTGATTTCTTTGTGTTGATGATGCTCTAGAAACATCACTGTAGTTGTTGGTCCTCTGCCGTCTTTTCACCAACCAGTCACCAGATATTTTCCACCTTTCTGCACCAGACCACACTTCCCTCTAATTATTTTCCACAGCATTTAACATTCACAGACTGAACTCCCTCTAACCTGCATGTCGGGGTTCAAGTTCGCAGGTTTTAGTGAATGAGGATAATCCTGTTTAGAACTGGTTCAGGTGGAGACTGGGATTTGTACATTTTGGGGGATTTTACAGTTGAGATGTCTCATGCAAACAAAGTACTTACATGTCTGAAGTGATTAAATTCTTGAATGAAGAATTTATTTACAGCAATGGCCGTGCTGTTTATGTCCGCTCCAAAAATAGTTTCATAGACCATTTGTTTATCTGGCTGACTGACAGAGGAAGGAACACAAGATTCCCTCATTCTATGTTCCCAATTCAATCCATGGGGAGCAGGAGTCTGTCACAAAACTGAGCTATAGATCCACTCAATGTAATATTTCAAAATAATAATACATTTTAGAATAAAAAATTACCTAATACCCATAATAAGAAGCTTGGTTAAATCTGGAATGCGTTGAGACTTTAGGTTTTCTTTAGGTTTCATCAGGGACAATAGCTCAGTGTTTCAGTGTTCGTCTTCTGAGCCGAAGGTTGGTGGTTTGAAACCCACTCAAACTGCTTGAAATCTGCTCTACGCATCTTTGGTAAAGCGGTTAGATCCACTGACCTATAGGTTGGCAGTGTGGTTACAGCTCTCACAGATGAATACTGTTGTTTTGTCCTTGGGCAAGACACTTAACCCACTTCTCACCTCACCTCTACACTGGTGTGTGAATGGGTGAGTGGTTCCTTGATGTAAAGTGCTTTGAGAGCCTTGAAGGTGGAAAACCGTTACATAAAAATATGTCCATTTACCATTGTAATCATCCAGTTAACTATGCCATAAAAGTGGTGGTAAAACACTGGTATTTATATTCATTTATATAAATATTGAGTCATCTGGCTTTTAGATGTTATGTGTCCTGTGATATTACTGAGTTTAAACAATAGAAAACTAAACAGTGGTGCTTGTCCCTCTGGCACCTTGCCCAGTGTCTGTTAATGTGACTTACTACAAGTGTTCATGTAGTTCACTGCACTGTCCTTTTCCTTATTTCTTGTTTCGGTGGTACCTGCCTCTAGCTCTGTCGTCTGCAGCCTCAGACAGCAGTCTCATCAGCCACTTCACAATTGTCTATTTCGTCTCTAAATCACCAAATCCCCTCCAGCGCTTCATAAATCGATCTGCGCACTTCCACCAATCTCACGCATTCCTCCTAACCTTCATTTGGAATTCACCTCTCCTTGTCTCCTTCCATTTACCACGCAGCAGTATCCAATCACTAACCAATGGGCCGTATCTGTGAAATATTTTGTTGGTATTAGATGACAGAAAAAGCAGGACTTGTGGTTGTTGGGGCCATCATACTGTTTATTAGCCACATGGAGCTTCAAATAGGCTTTAGCGGTGGGAGAATCAACATCGCGCCATGCCCTTAACTTGGAGATGAGCCTCTGGAATTTACCCTTTTTCATACCTGTACGCTTGGCTGAAAATGCTAATAATTTACCTCGTTTAGACAATTTACCTACCACAAATAAGCAAACATAGCATTTTTCACCCAGCTCGATGAACTCGTGTGACAGCCTGTGCAGGGCCATAGACGCACACACAACATGGGCTAATTAGCAATTATGGAGCAGCTGTTGTGAACATCAAGGAAAGGCTTTAGCGTATTCAGCGTTTTACAGTAGGCTAAATACTTTTTTTTTTTTTTTACACTTTTGTTAAACCATTTTAATTAGGTATAAAGTCTAGGATTTAATTGAAAATAGTAAATAGTAAAAACTAAAAAGAATGCACAACAATGACCATCTCTCTGGGGAGATTTTAAAGGTCCAATATTACACATAATTGATTCATGTGATCTTTAAGCCATTTTAGAGCATTGCTACCTCTTCAAAAACATACCCAGAGTTTCGTTTCGTTCACACGTGTTTGAGTAATCCTTTATCATTCGTCTGTCTACATCTCCAAAGCTCAAAACGCTCTGTTCCACCTTGTGATGTAATGAAGCGGTAGTTTTCATAGTAGTTAACAGCTACCTTTTACCTTTTGTTTAGTAGAGATTACTAATTCCAGGGCTCCAAATAATTCTAGTGAAGGTCTATGAAGTTTGAAAGCGCAGTGAAACACTTCCTGTATTTCTGCATGACATCACAAGGTGGAACAGACTGGTTTCTGTTTGCATTGTTTGTGTGTTAAACATGTGTGAATGAAACAAAACACAACTCCAGGTCTGTTTGTGATGAGAAAACAACATTATAACATAGATCAGAAAATAGTGTAATACGGGCCCTTTAAGCTGCTACTCTACTCCATGAAATACACTGTAAGTCTAGAAAACATATTCACCATCTTCCGTAATTCCTCAGTTAGGTTCAGACACTGCAACGTCTCTGGAACAGTTGGTCGTAGTGACCTGGACAAGCCTCATTCACTGTTTCTTTCATAATCAGTTTACCAAATCCACTTCCACAACCTCCTTGTTATCCAAAAGATCCACAAGGTTAGGCCTACAACAGCGTCTTATTAAAAATGTATCAGATAAAACCGTTTTTGTGATGGACATCTTATTAAGATTCTGTCAATTGATTCCTACGAAGTATAGCTGACGTGAAGGAGAGCGTTCCCAGCCTCCATTTGGCAGAGGTCAAAGTGCATCTCAAATTTCTCCAATAATCAACATAATTACATGACTCAGAGCCTAATATAGAGCCGTTTATGAATAGCTAATAAACGAGGAGACTAAACAATGGATGGCCACCGGAATGGCTCCACAGACACGGTTTAACAGCTTGTGGCCAAATGTCAGGGCGATTGTGTGAAGAGGAGCGGATGCAATGGCACTCATGGGAGAAGAAGACATGTAGAATCAGCGCAGGTTCCCCGAGCAGCACCAGCGAGTATTTATAGATCACACGGAGTCTCAAAGTGTCTGGCAGCGCTTCCCAACTCCTTATTGCTTTGCTACGAACATGAGAAAAATACTGGTGCCAAAACGCGCAATACTTTCCAACATTTACGCCGACCTTCTGTTTTGTAAGGGTTAATTGACCATTCTACCTGCTGCTTTGTGTGTCATGAATGGATGCCGGTGCGCTGATGAGTGAGTGTGCGTGTGCGCGTAACAGCGGCCGTGAGAGAGGGGAGAGGGAGTGAGAGACGAGCCAAAGGGAAAAGTCGCGCGCTTGGTTCAGTCACTCTACTCCTGGAATCACAGAGCGCACACGCAAACCGGAGACACGCACTCGTTCACTTTGCACATTTGACATTTCACCCATCTTACTCCATTATGACATGTTAACGCACGCGGACAAAGACACAAAACCGCGGTTAGTTAGTTAAGACTAGACACTGTTGTTCTTGAGTTTACATTCCGGCGCACAGCAGCCGCACGAGGAGGGAAAACATGAAAGCGAAAAACCGCGACCAAAGCTTGACGGACTCCAGGGAGCTGGACGGGTCCTATGATCAACTAACCGGTAAGTTAATCGATATTGTGGACTGACTGCGTTTTGTATGATACGTTATTTTCAATCCATGGATGAAAAGATTCAGTATGGAAAGATGAGAGTGGAGTGAACTTCAGGTGCGCTTTGGAAAATCTACAACCTGTTATCGAAATACTGGCTACAAATTCTGCCTCACTCAGTGCTTATTTAGGGCCAACTTTGAATCAGACTCGTATCGTGCCTCTGTGTTATGTTTTATAATCATACCATTTTCTGACTAGGGCCAATTTCCAAGTAAAACGCACGTACTGAATCTCCTCATCCTTGTTGCATGTGTCTGCGTGTGTCTGCGCGTGTGGGTGCGTGTGTTGGGTAATATTTGGCAGTTGGCACGTTTACTCATATTTAAAGTTGCTGAAATGGCTGAGATATGGGAGATCACGTTATTGTTGCTTTGTTAAGAATTGGAGCATTATTATCACTGGGGAGATATTCAGGCTTTTAAGCGATGTTATCTAAGTGTAATTTTCATTTTACTGTGTTTGTTTTGCCTTGGACGGCCTTGTAAATCACGTTTTGTTCAAGTGCGCTGTATCCACTCTTTATCAGCGCGAAGGGCACTTAAGGTTTCTATTGGTTTATAATGAAGCGCTCATTGATGGACAGCGTGTGGCGCGTACAGGACTTGAGTAGCGTTCTCTTGAGCTGTCTCCACAACATTTCCTTGGTTTTTACTGCTTTCATTTGATCATAAATTCCATATTTTTCTCTTGTCGGAGGGATGTCTACAGCTGCGTAAAAGCGTGACCACGGATGGTAAAGGCTTGTCCAGACAGCTTTGGCCAGTTCATTAGCACCTCAACAGTTCCTTGGATCTCTTCTTCTGAGGTCTCCTGGCATGCTGTCTTTTGCATATTTGGGGTACAAGTTTTGTATATACCCCCTTTCTATTTATTCAGGTTTGGGAGCAGCACAAATACATTTTTATGATGTTTTGTGGCTGCGTTTTGTTGCGTTTATTATTAGAAAACTGTGAAGGAGGTATAGGCAGGTCGGTGTGGGTGAGTGAGCGTAGAAGAAACTGATTTTCTTTCGGGTCTTTGTTGAAAACTTAGATGGAAGGTTTGTTCCACCGAATAAAAGGATCCACTAGACTTATAGGCACAGAGGCACCGGGAGTCATGTCAGTCAGCCCACACAGTGAGCCGGGCCGACGCGCTTGGACAAACACGCAGCGCTGTACGGCTTCCCCAGACTACACTACACACTTGACTGGTTTGATCCCCTCCACTGCAGCTCCCTGGGAAGACAGTTTGAAAGAGGTTTATATTTTCGTTTTTATAACCTTGTTTTTGGAGCAGCAAGGTTTGGAGAGGGTGCTTTTAGACATTTTGGTTTTGCATTTTGCTTAAAAGTGTTATATTGTAGAAGTGTGTTAGTGTTTTTGTATGATTTTGAGATGGTTGCCTTAGTAATTTTAGACTTATTTTCTTTGGTGAATCAGAAAACATATTTATCCCTAAACTAGAGCTCACCTTCTTTCCCTCAGAGTGCCTCTATACTTACTTGTGCTATCTCCTTTTTACTCCTAAAAAATCATAAGACTTTAGCACTTTTTATTACGCATGTAATAGGCCTATTAATCTACAGTGTTGGGAAGAAGTACCAAATACCTGCATTAAAATGTATTTTGTACTGTATTCTGTGACATGGTCCAGTCAGAGTACTGTGTTCTGAATACTTGGAATACTTTTACATTGAGTTGCATTTAAATTATAGAGTAAAGACACAACATAGGATTAAAAACAGCTTCATGTTTCATGTTTCCTAGCACAGATTAGAGAAGGAAAAATCACACATGCCTCACCACAAGAGCAGTGTTTTCTATTTTCTATTTTCTATTTTTGAACCCAAAATTGTGTGTATCAAGTACTGCAATGTTTCCCTTAGATTTTAGGAAAGTAACTGTATTCTGAAAACTACCAAATGAAAGAGTAACTGTACTGGATTACTGTGGGCTTGTCACGATAACACATTTTGAAGTGCGATATATGTACTGTTGTAAATATAGACAATAAATGATAATATTGAAACTAAACCATGAAGCAGAATTATCCCCCCAAAAACATTCTAAACATACAATATTAAAAAAAACCCCCAAAAAACATGAAAATAACATAAATTAACTAAATAGCAGAATGCAACACTTAAGTAATTAGTTATTTAGTTAGTATTTAAGTTATTTATTCAACCTTCTCCAGCTCAAATCTTTCCGTATTGCAAATAATTAGACTTGGCCTACAAACAGAAACTGTAAACAATACGTGGGTTAGTTTCAGTGTAGTTAGCTCTTCCCTTCAGATAGATATTAGGCAGTCTCCAGCGTGGGTTAGTTTCAGTGTAGTTAGCTCTTCCCTTCAGATAGATATTAGGCAGTGTCCAGCAGTAATCTGACCAGAACTGAAGAAGCACCTTGGATGAGCAGCGAAACGTCTTCACTCCTACAACTTTTTGTCCAGTGACAGATTTGAGTTTTTGTTTTACTATGAATCATACCTGGACGACTGAGGGATTACACAGACATATTGCAAAAAAATAACCGAAAATATCCCACTACTGCAAAGGTGAAGTACCTACGATAAATACTGCCGCCAAAAAATATTGTTCCATCTATCATGTACTGAATGATAAGTCGATATACAGGCCTAAAATACAGTTAGTCAAAGTGTGTGTTCTAAATACATGTATTCAGTTACTTCCCAACACCGTTAATGTACAATATAAAAAATGCTTTGAGGCTCAATTGCGTCTCAATTCTGTTGTACCCTACTGTATCTCTCCACACTCCAAATCACACTTCCACCATCCCGCCTGTAAATGGGCTGTACTATGCCCACAGCCCACATGATATCCTATGCTTTTTAATAGCTCTGCCAGACAGTTAGAGGCAGATGGTTAGCTACTCATTGTGGCCAGGCGGTTTCCTCTCAACATAATTCTAATGTTTTTTTTTAAATGTGTATTGCGTGCTTAATTGGCTGTTCTGAAAACTTTATAATAGCGTTGTTATTAGGCATGCTAGCTTCACACATGTCGTTTATGGGCAGCTGCAAATAAGAAAATGGTTGGGGGGTTATAGGTCTAAAACGCGAGACATTTGAGAAGTCGCAGTATTATGATAGATGTAAAAGCAGTAATAGTGCGTAAAAGTATGTGTTCTCGAGTCCAAATGAGAGAACGTGGTCAGTTTATTTTCAATTACAATACTTAAAGCTGCGCCATGTAACTTTTCTGGTCAAGGGTGCACCAGCTATTTGATGTTAAAGAGTTAAGTCCAACTGGCTGATTTCTAGCTTTTTATTATTTTATTTTGCTACAATGCTGCCCCCTTGGACCCGGAAGTGACTTAACAACTCTGTGGCTTTATCTAGAACGGGCGACAGTAGCTCAGTTGGTAGAGTAGGTTGGCAGTTTGAATCCCGCTCTTGATATAAACATCGTTGGTAGAGAGTTCAGAGGGAGATGGTTAGCTACTCATTGTAGCCAGGCAGTTTCCTCTCAGCGTAATTCTAATGGGTTTTTTAAATGTCTATTGCATGGTTAATTGGCTGTTCAGAAAACTTTATAATAGCGTTGTTATTAGGCATGCTAGCTTCACACATGTCATTTATGGGCAACTGCAGATAAGAAAATGGTTGGGGATTATAGGTCTAAAACGTGATGGTTACATTTGTGTGCATACATCGTGTGGGTCTGTCGTGTAAAAATAGGTTCCTAAGCATGTTTTCTTGTGTGGGAATGACAGGTGAGTCATTCTAACCTGTAAGCCGGTTAGCGCTGGAAGAACCGAGCTAAAACATGTGTGAAAGAGCACCGCGCTGGCCTTTGTCACTTAATGGTGGCGTGGGCGTTTTCCAATAAGCGTTTTGAGTGAGATATACCTCTCTAGGAATATCTCGAGCCTATATGATACATTGTAGTCAGGAGATCTCTCTCTGTTCTGGTGTTCCCCATCGAGTTGAGCTGGAGAGGAGAGAGAGGCCAAAGGTAATTATAGAAGCACGGTACACTAATCTCCTCCACCACCTCACGAGCCACACTCAAGAGGAATCGGATCACCTGGCCTCCTCCAACAATTACACATGCACAATGGCTCCCGCATATGCACACATGCATTATTCCAGTCTCATTTTATACTTGTGTCTACGAGTGAGCCAAAAGATTATGTCAAACTACATCAGCTCCAAGAAGAAGTCAAGTCTATCACCTTTACACATGTGGATGATTCAAACACAATGTGCAGTAACTTTTGAGTTTAACCTCTGTTTGATGAATACAGTATCAAATAACAGTAACAGTAGGTATCATAAAGGTGCACTATGTAACTTTTCTGGTGGAACATCTGCCAGCTGTATCCATGGCAACTAAAGGCATCTTGCATTTATTCCATTATAGGAGTTTTATTGCTCATAAGATCTCGAAAAACATGCATTCTTACGGTGAGCAGGCTCGCCTCTCCATAGATCTGACCTAGCTGTGGAACACTTTAAAGTTTCTCCTATATTAAAGCATGTTGGGAATAATAATTAGATTATTATGCAGTTTAGGAGTATTTCTGTATTATTAAAATGCATGTGGATGCACAATGGTGATGATTGGAGGTTAACATTTGCATAATAATAACTGTGATTGGGCTGTGCTAATTTTCACATTTGTATCTCAGATATTTTTGGCAGAACAAAATGAATGGGCATTGGTGCTTTGAATGTACTAATTGCTGTATTATGCAGGATTCTGATGGAAAAATGAAAAACTAAATTGCACAATAGAAAGAAATTTGTTGCATGATGTGTTTTTGGAACCTCTGAGTAAATGACACCGGCTGCAGAAGGAAATACCTGCTGATAACTATGAAAAAGAAAAACAAGAAATTGCTTTGGTTACGCACTTGCATCACGAAGTCTGTATATAATTATGAGACATATGAAGTTTGCGGCTCAAGGAATATGTCCTGGTTTGGTCACTAAATGATACTTATCCATATGAATTGCACTGACGCATTGCAGAGGGACATACAAATGCATCACATGTTTTAGAGCATGTAGGTACGGCGGCACAAGTTTAGGAAAAAATCAAATTGCAGTTAGTATTGTGATTATATTTGCAGTATAGATATATTTTTTAATGTAGGATTCTGCCTTTGTGATATGCACCAACTCAAATTATGATTCTGTTTCAGTATATTTTTCGTCCTTAATAATGTGCTGAGTTTCTTTCAAAAGTAACTCTACCCACAAACACTTTCTACATGAAGGCAAAGCTTGATCCAATTTATTTTGAAACAAGCAGTGAACAAAGATTAAGAACAAACTTAACCCCCTGTGTTATTCAGGCCTGTGACTTCTTGTATTGCTTCTCTTAATGAGCTAAGTTGCCGTTGGGCTCATTGTTCGGGCTCATTGTTCGGGCTCATTGTTCGGGCTCATTGTTCGGGCTCATTGTTCGGGCTCATTGTCAGCTCAGACTTCCTTCTCGACCCACAGTGGAACCGGGGGCGAGGGCAGAGGTGTCCAGGTGAAGGTCATTATCTGGTCATGATTTACAGCCTGACCTGCAGACCGACGCTGAGCCCTGTGGTGAAAAACATAATTAGCCAGACTGTATCCATTCCCAGGGAGAGACAGACTTATAATTGAGACTGTCAGAGTAACTTTAGCCTATAGTCACCTGCATTCTCTTGCTGGAGCCTGGGCGGCGTTGGCACTAATTAAAAGCCTTGATGTAAAGCGTTATGTGATACGCTGGGACGGGGGGGACGCGTCGCTAGCACGTTGTCAGTTGGGTCCCAGGATAGAGCCAGCCCTGGGTTTTCCTCGCCAAGCACCGCTGATGAAGAATGACTCCTCTCCTCCACAGCAAAACTGCTCAGAGCGCTCTAATGATCTGTCAAAGAGCTGGCATCACAGATACAATTGAGATGAAGAGGGGATGCAAAGTGACAAAAATACATATTGATGGTCATTTAAAAATACGAGTCCTTAATGGGGTGGCTTCAGAGAAATTCAGAAGGAAATTGTGCAAGAAAAATGGTCATATCATTTTATGTTCATAGTATTTTTTGAAGGTGAAGCGGCAGTGCAAGTCACAGTTTTATGATAGATGTCAGAGTAGTAATAGTACAAGTATGTGTTCTTGAGTCTAAATGGTCAGTTTATTTTCAATTACAATGCTTAAAGGTGCATCGTGTAACTTTTGAAATATAATAATGTGACCATTTACAAATATTCCACAGATTGGCATTAAACACATCTTCATGAAGAAAAGCAGGTTGCGCCACGGGGCTAAGTTACAGGTCAGATCTGTGGAGAGAGAACCCTGGTTTGCTCACAGTTTTGTCAAAGCAAAAACGTCTCTATGGAGATGAGCCTTTGCTGAACCCTCAATCAGAAAAGTTACACAGTTTACCTTTTAATTCTGTGAGCACTTGTTGAGCACTTGGCCTTTATGTGCGGAGTGTTCTTTTGCAGAAATAATCCGATTGGTAAAGTGCAAAAGAGGAAAATTACACTGCGAGTTGCATTTACCATGAAGAAGCCCGTTGGTACTCTGTGGGTGTTGTTTGGCCTGTTATAGAACTGCTGCCAATCATATAGTGGTAATGCGAGAGCCTACCATCCCACAGTCCTTTAATGACACGGCACTATACCCACTTTAGCTCTTAATAGCATTTGCATCTGAAGTTTAAGTGAATTTGGTGTCATCTTGAAGAACTCTAATGATCTGTCCATCGGTTCCTCCCTCCGTGCTCCCTCCAGTGTCCCTGCTGGATTTGGGCTTGACAGTGCACACTTAAGCTCATTCTCTCTCACTCTAGCGCTATCACACGGCCTCACCACCCCCACACTCTGTCTCCGCTCTCGCATTTCAGATTATATAATAACATCATATATATTTCTGTCTCTAAGTGTCGTCAGCCGTTCACTTTGGCTGATGCTCCCACATCCACTTCCATTGTATTTTCATAACTACGTTTTGCATTCTACATACTTCAGACAATGTACGAAGACGTCAACACTCATTGTCCATGTGAGCTATAAAAGATAACGCGTCCTCAACACTAGATTTATCGCCACGGTAAAAAGATATTATCATTAAGGCAACTCCTGAGACAACGTGTTTTATTTGTTGTGAACATAAATTTGAAATCTACTCTCTACATCATATTGCATCTGTAACATAAGTGGCAAGACTGGGAAATGAACTACAGACTAATTTAGGCTCGGGGTAAATGATTGATGACCCTGAAAAAGAATCCATCCATAAACCCCTCAAAAAAAGTCTTTCTGGGATTATACATTGGAGAAATATTGCAGTTTGAGGTAAAGTTAAGTATACTTTATCGACCTGATTTCATTTCTCTGCATTTGACCCATCCTTCAGTGCAGCTTGGGCGACCTGTCAAGAGCAGTGAGCCGCTGCAGGAAAACGCCCAAGGACCCATCTCTAGATCTTGAGCTTGGCTTGATCAAGACCACCTTAGCTGGAGGATTTGACCTGTCTACGTATAATATGTCATAATAGTAGTATTCTGTTCAAAGTGCACATTTTTAGACCGGGAGCATTAACATTTGATAGAAGATGTCTGTGTAATCCCTCAGTCGAACCGGTTTGGTCCATAGTAAAATAAAAAATTCAATTCTGTCAACTGGACAAAAAGTTTCACTGCTCATCCAAGTGGCTTCTTCAGTTCTGGAGGACACTGCCTTATATCTGTCTGAAGGGAGGAGCTAACTACACTGAAACTAACACACCTGTTGTTTACAGTTTCTGTTAGTTGGCTCTGCCTGAGACATATTTTGCGTTCAGTCCCCTAAAGGGTGCTCTCACGCCTATTAGACCTTAATCAAAACAAGGGAAACAATAGTGATAGCCAGTATTCTGAGGATGGAGTTATAAACAGGAGATAAATGATGTCTAAGCGTCCAATTCCTGTTCAAGGATGGATTGTCTTTCCTAACAAAAAATGCCTTTAACTCCCCTCTCAAACCATTTCAGTTATCAGGGCTTTTAACATTGTGGCTGTGGTAACATTTTAGGATCTCAGCAATTACTACCTAAAAAAAAACAACAACAACAAAATCTAAAACGTAACCTTATAACTCATGTTGCCACCCATTCCCAAACATTCCCGACTTACCATTAGAAACGTATGTATGCAAAAACACCTGCTTTCAGCTTGTGTCCTTTTTGGGAAGCCATGAAATTCCCGCTCATCTCTCCAGATCCTTTGTTATAGCATAGTCTAAGTGTGTTCCTCTAACCCTCCTGCCCCTCATGGCCCACTCTTTCAAGTCAAGGCGCAGCCGTAGCTTAATAGGAGTGGAAGCCACAATCAATCCTAACGAGTTTTAATCTTTGACCGAATCTACAGAGGGCCAGGCGATCGTTAATTAAAATAAGCTTCTCCTCACCTCTCCCTTCGGCCCTACAGCCCTCCGTGGTGCCTTGAGGAGCTGAGGAAAGAAGATGGAGAACAAAGTAGTTAAGAGAGAGGAAGAGAGAAGGCGTTTGGCTGAAAAACAAGACAATGGGCATCTTGTATTGGGGAAGAAATGAGAGATCAGGTAGGTAGCAATATTTAGGGCTTAAATGAGATGTTGCCATGTCAGGGATGTTTTTGTCAAGGGTATTTTTCCACACAAGGGTATTTTGATTGACAGAAAAAGTGAGTGATTTTGATTGGCGCTTGTGTGTCTCCTGTCAATCAAACAAACATCTGATCAACATTAAAAGGACACAACCTGCTTCTTCATCTCCTTTGGACTCATCCGTATGGCCTATGGATTAGATCGCAGACTGACCAAACTGTGTAAGTGTATTACATTGTCTGTGGTGACCCCGTTGCCCTTGCTTTGTTCTGTTTGACTTGTTGAAAGAGAGTGAGGGAGTGAGTCCTCTGTCGTCAGCGGTTATCTTTGTACGGCTCAGATAGAGACAGAGGAGCAGACAGGCTGTGTGAAGGGCGGTTGATGCCACCAGGGAGGCTCGCAAATCTTTGGTAAATTTAAAAAAAAACCATCTTGGATCGAATTAGAAGGTTTGATTTTCATGATAGATGCATTAATAATGTGTTGACTTTGGGCAAGCCTGCAGCAAGTGTCAGAAGTGATGTATTCAATTTGATCTCACTTTGGCTAAGACATATTTATTGCAGATGCAGTTAGATTTTCTTGCTCAAAAACATAATGTGATATGAACAAAACATTAATTATCCTCAATATCTACACTGTGTTCAATCTGCTGACATTTAAAAAGGAAAAGACTGTTTTTGTATTATTGTAGATTAAAAGGGAGCTACATGTTTTACTTGAGCACTTATGTAACAAATGTAACAACGTGCCACACATACAAATAGAAACTTTCTTGTGCAGAAAATAAATACTGAGTACTGTTTTGCAACTCTCCAGATGTTTTTAAACTACATTTGAAAATCAATAGAACAGTTGGGCTACTGTAATGCAAACTCTGATGAAAACAGTTTGTACAGAGCCAAAAGTCTCCAACCAAAGTCTTGTTGAAAAGTTCCTGCATAAATTGTCTTATTGTTGGTGATTGCTGGTGATTGTTGTCCATCATTATCGTCTCAGGGGCCTCTGTTGTGTTGGTCTAAAATGGCTGCCTCCGTCACTGCCTGTGTAAGCCCGGGGCAGGATGTCAGAGGGGGCACTTCCTGTCAGCTCACTCTTTATCTCTTTGGAGAGATGCTTAAGTCAGCTACATTTCACAACTAAATATGCACGCTGTACAAGTTTGACCCATTATTTGGACTTATTGCTTTCCGCTGGTTCAGGCGTGTTCACTGGTTTAATAAGAGCAGAGAGGCAGATGCTGAGCCATGGGTTTTAAGCCGTGTCCCTGCTTGTCCTGACTCTATTACACTGTCTATTGGACCAGTCTGCTGTTACACTCCTGAAGACATGCCAAATTGCGCTCTTGTATTTATCCTAAAGATGTGGACTATAGTTCAACAACATGGTCGTGTGCATGAAAATCCATTTGCTTTAATATTCCTCGGTGCACAAAACTCTCCCTGGGCCTGTTGGAGCTGAAAATCCATTTCCCCATGTGGCCCTGGTAAAGCGATTACTGTGCAGAGCGACCTGACGCTCCGTCGGGCTGTCCCCAAACACACAGAGCTGGCACCAGAATACTAACACAGCTAATGGACTGGACCAATCAACACAGAGCTAACGCTAACTCACACACTCGATCACATAAGCCTCTGACTGATGAGAGGGGGGACGGACATGACAGCAGCGCGATTGGACCCAAGGTTCCGACAAAGCCATCAAACAGGAGACTTTGCCCCTCAACTTTAAAATGATGCGAGGGGGCACTGCTGTAAAATACGAGTCGCATAAAAATGGAATAGTTTGTTATTACGTATTGTGGTATTTTGACATGTTGAACCAAAACAGAAACTAATCAACATTCAAATAAACATACAAAGCTCAAGGACTATCAACCAAATGTGGAATCTTATGTTTTATAGGCTGACAAATCCAGACCGATATCTCTCTGTATTTTTTAGACAGATTGATATCAGTCTGGTCCCCACGTCCTCAGTTGCGTCTCATGTCCGCAAACGTGATCGTCCAATCAGATGTGTTTTTTCAGTGACACCTGTGAAACAAAGGAGCTCATTGGTCAACTATGAATTACAAATAAAATCAAATTTCTCTCACCTCACATTAACAGAGTTTAGTGGTTTGCTCACTGATTCTGCAGCAATCTGCCATGTTTTTCAGCCCCCTGTGATATCCCAGATTGGCTAATCCAATCACGCCCATTTGAAAACTGGGAGATCATAGACTGTATATATAAATGGACATAGCTAACCCGCTAGCTGCCACGTTCCAAATAAGTAGTGATCATGCACTTCCGGCTGCATCAACTCCAATTCACTTTACATTAGAAAACTGTCGCCCCTCTCTCTGTAACTGCCGCTGTCAGACTCGTCATTTTGGTCTTAAAATGTTCGTATTGATCTGCTCTACATGATCCTGGTATTTTTATTTCACTATTGTGTCCATAACTCAAGATATGAACATTAATAAGAGACAAATCAGACGCCTTCTTTCCCTGAGGTCGCTCCCGCTAGCGTTAGCAACAGGTTAGATTGACAGAGTTGCTAAGCGCCCGCCCCTCGCTAAAGGGGCATTACCTTTAACTGCTTCACTCCAGATTGGCTCTTTGGTTGCTATGATACTCCCTATAACTGCTCTAGCCTCGATGAGCTTCATTTGACTCAGTCCGAACGCTATGGGTGACGTCACACTCACTTAGTCCACTTCTTCTTACAGTCTATGTGGAAGATTCACTTTCTGTGTCCAGACTCACATCTTCATAAAGTATTAAATAAATGTGTATTCTGGATCCCAGGCAAAATGTTTTAGTATTTATTTGGTAAATGAAAGATTATTTAAGACTGAGTCGAATAATCTCACGTGTTTCTTTGTGAAATCATGATGCTTGATAGTTCTATATTGGAGCAGCACATTTTGAAGCTATTCTTAAATGTAATATCTCCTTTCATTTGTGGGATCTTTATGTAAAAGTTAAATGTTTTAGCTGCCTGTATTGTGTGCCTTAATGACATAACAGCGCTAATACTATATATACAACATACGAGGGCAGGAGACACTTTTCATTAGTAACTGAGCCGAGCTTCTAAAGGGCAGTTATTAAAACCATGTCATACACGAAGCTCTGTAACGCACACGTATAATTTCACTTCATTAACCATTCAAATTATGCATGCAGCGACTCCTCATATAGACTCACCAGCTCGACGTGGACTCACTGAAAATGTATTTCTGAATGACCTGAAGGTACAGCCTCTTCTTCTTCTACTGAAGTCTATAATGAACTTACTATGTGCGACCATGATTAAACCCTATAGCCCCGTAGACTTACAAATGACTGAACGCATTATAGAGTTTAACAGTTCTCAAAGAAAGTCAATATGAAGGTTGATTTGAGTTGTATCGTGAGATGCTTTCTCCTAATAAGGGTGAAACAAGGATACGAAAGTCATTAGGAAGAGCAAAGATTATTAATGAGCCATGTGTTAAAATGGTGCTTTGAAATATTGCATGCGGTTTCCTGCCTGGTTGTTCCTGTGTGCTGAGCTCTTGTATGTTTCACCATCAAACGGAGCTTTACAGTTGGGAATAATGACACTCCTGACTCTGGAAGGATAAGCACAGTTTGATTAAAGCACTTCATTAAAATGTATTTTCATGTGCATTAATATGGAGGTTCTCAGAGAGGTCACATCCAGATTAACATGATGGACTCTGCCTCTCTGTTCTTCAGTCCCTTTGCTTCACATGTGCGGTTTTGATGTCTGTGTAAATGTGTGATGTACAACTGAAACCAGAAGTTTACTCATGAATGAAAAATTGTCTAAAAAATCTTTCTCTCATTATTCTGGCATTTATCAAATAGAAATAATTTTGGTAAACCTAACTGACCTAAAACAAGAAAAGTTTAGTCTGATTTCATTTCAGACAGTGAGAAAAAAAAGCGTGTGTGTCTTTTTATATAGTGTATGCAAACTTCTGGTTTGAGCTGTGTGATGTAATAACACAAAACATCAGTAATGGGTGTAAAGGTGGGCGATATCATGATGTTATTTTAGAGATATGCAAAAGGAATGTAACTGAATATAGAGTATTTATAATAGAACCTAAATCTGTAAAAAAAAGTTCAAATTAATATATACATGAAACAAACTTGCCATGTCTAATCTTCTAAAAGGGTAAGGTGATATTTCTATACTGTGCTAATTTTGAATGAACCTCAACCCATATAGATTTACAGACACGTTTTTGGACAAAATGGGTCCATCATCTGAATAATATTTGGTAAAACATTTTAGTTTTGCCTCAACATCCTGGTCTTATAATACTGTTTGTCTTGTTTACGTGTTTTGCTGGATGACTTGAAACCTTCACAAATTCATCTTTTGATTGTACGACTTCAAAACAGCAACAGGAAAAAATCAGCCCACCTCTTTTCAGCTTTTTACACTATTTCACTCCTGTCACAACCTCGAAATTGCTACTTTGGATTGGGACAAAACGTACACTTGGATTATTATTTTCACGGCAGACTCAGAGCTCGGGTTGTTTTGATGAAATTTAGTTTGTTTGACTGTTTTCATAAAACGTTTTGTGTGTTGAGTAAAGTGGGAAGAATGGAGAATTTGGAAAGAGAAAGTGTTTTTGTACTTGGGCCAGTGCTTTATTAAGGTGCATCTTTTTGAGGAACAACACCAGATTTTAGCTGCAAATAAACCTCATAATCACCGATATGCATGTGTGTACGTTCAGTGATAGTCTAAATCTACGAGTGTAGATTAGCTTTAGCATGTCAATATTTACCACCAGTCAAAAATTTGGACACATCCTCTTTAATGCTTTTTTTTCTTTCATTTTACTTTACTTTCTACATTTTAGATACATACAGAAGACATCAAATATATGAAGCAAGATATATGGAAATATGTAGCAAAAAAAAAGTTAAATAACTGTACTATTTTTTTTTTTTTTTTTTGGACAAAGCAAAGGGTGGCTTCTTTGAGGATTTGAATATGAAATACAAAAAAAAAAAATCTTGTTATTCTTGTTAGTGCTTTGTGACGAGTTGCGTCTCTCCTCTTGGTTCTGCTGCTCCTCAGAGAGACAGAGGTGATTAGGTTGGATGTGTGTTAATAGTTAAAGCCAAAGTCCTCATGCATGGATGCCTCGAACTCACACGTCTGAATTAATGTCTCGTGTGTCTGAGTGCTCTTTAAGACAATACTAGAGTCACTCCCCATAACTGCTGAGGTTCACTGAGGTCAAATAATACCAGTGTACTTATCAAAGATGGATAGAAATGGATGAAATATTAATGAAGTAAGAGTAAGTGTAACCGGCTCATATATAATTATATAATTACACAGTTTATTACAGTTTCGTTCATACCTGGCGTTTCTTCTGTGTTTGTGTTTCTTCTTTGTGTGACCTCCCCCCTCCTGCCATGCCCCTGGTATAAATTTGTGGTTTGACCATAGTCTGTATATATAAATGGACATTGTTAACGCTCTAGCTGCTGCATTCCAAATATGAAGTGCTCATGGTTGCGCTTTCGGCTCCATCAACTCTGGCTCCAATTCACTTAACATTGAAAAATTGTCACCTCTCTCTCTGTAACTGCAGCAGTGAGCCTTTTGGTCTTAAAATGTTCGTATTAACCCACTCTACATGATCCTGGGTTTTTTATTTCACTATTGTGTCTATAAATCAACATATGAACATTAATAACAGACAAATCAGGCGCCTTCTTTCCTCGAGGCCGCTCCCACTAGCATTAGCAACAGGTTTGATTGACAGCGTTGACAGTGTTGCTAAGCGCCCGCACCCTGCTCAACCAGCAGGGATGGGCATTACCTTCAACAGCCTCGCTCCAGATTGGCTCTTTGGTTGCTATGATACTCCCGGTCGGAGTTCCATATATGGAACTCTGCTCCAAATTGGACCCTGTAACTACTAGCCTTGATGAGCTTCATTTGACTGGAGCTATGGGTGACGTCACTCTCACTTAGTCCACTTCTTTATACAGTCTATGGGTTTGACCACTGCCTCTTCCTTTTGTAAATCCAGTATTGAGAAGAGGTTGGTCATCTATTGTAATCTCATGATCTCTCATTAACAGTGCTTTTGTTATTGTGAAGCAGGTATGTTGTTTTGCCCTTTGTAAATGTAGTTTTGGGAAGAGTTTGGACTAGACCGATAAACAGCAGCATATGTTGATCCTATTTTCTGTTATTGTGAACCAGATTAAACGAAGAGTGTCTTCAAAGGTTCCCGCTGTGTCCAGTGGCTCCTTAATGCACCACAAGCTTTGCAAAACAACACATTGCACAAGTCCACCGGTCACATAAGTACAAAGTAGTGGTTCAAGAAATTCATCACTTATGAGTAAAAACGTATTTGAGGGAGAGCAATAAGAAAAACTTGTAATAAGACCAAGGCTGTCACATCTGATTTATAATTGTAAGGTTAATGAAAATGGAAGGACAAAATATTACCTAATGCACTAAATCTGCCATTTTGAAAGGGTAGACCACAAAATGAAATGCTAAGAAATTATATCTGAAGGATCGGTGCAAGAAACACATGTTCAAATCATGTAATATTGCCACCTAAAGTTTGTCACGATCAACTAACCTCAAACTTCTACTCAAGTGTACAGTTGCATTGTAAAATATATCACTCAAGTACAGGCAGAAGTATGGTGTGTGGTAACTACTCTGAGAAGTACATTTGTATATAAAAGTTACTACCCACCTCTGGTACTTACTGAATCAAATGTCCAAATATGGTTTTGTGTAGCATCTTATTAGCATGTCTTTTGTATTTGATGGGGAGGAGGTGAAGCGTTCTCACACTGCCCACATATTCACAAGCACATTTAAGACAGAACAGTAGAAAGAAAGCCATATGTTTTGACACGTTTTTACAAAGCAGACATTTCCCTTTTGTTCACAGATGGGAAAAGTACTTTATTTATCAAGTTTATATACGTTTTACTGCATAAGGAGGATGTTGTTTTACAAATTACAGTATCCTCCATATGTGAACATTTGACTGTTATTTTTTTCTCACTGATTGTTCTAAAAATGGCCTTAAAGTCTATAAAGCACTTTACATCATGGAGCCACTCACCCATTCACACACACATTCATACACCAGTGCACGCAGACACTGGGGGCGAGGTGGGTTAAGTGTCTTACCCAAGGACACAACGACAGCATTCATCTGTGGGAACTGGAATCGCCAACCTGTGGGTCAGTGGATCTGATCCACAGATTGCATAAAGAAGTGGACTAAGGGAGTGTGACGTCACCCATAGCGTTCGGCTCCAGTCAAATGAAGCTCATCGAGGCTAGAGCAGTTATGGGGCCAATTTGGAGCGAAGTTCCATATTTGGAATTCCAACCTTGAGTATCATAGCAACCAAAGAGCCAATCTGGATCGAGACTGTTGAAGGTAATGCCCCTTCCTGCCTGCACCGCTGGTTTACCACGGAGCGGGCGCTTAGCAACACTGTCAATCAAACCTGTTGCTAACATTAGCTGGAGCGATTTCGGGTAAAGAAGGCACCTGATTTGTCTGTTATTAATGTTCATATCTTGATTTCTTGACACAACAGCGAAATAAAAACACCAGGATCATGTAGAGCGGGTTAATACAAACATTTTAAGATCAAAATCACGAGCCTGATAGCAGCAGTTACAGAGAGAGGGGCCACAGTTTTTCAATAGAAAGTGAGTTGAAGCCAAGTCGATGGCGCCAAAAGTGCACCGATGCTCACTTCTTATTTGGAACGCAGTGGCTAGACAGGTTAGCTATGTCCATTTATATATAGAGTCTATGATCTGACCACTCAATCAATGATATTTAGGTCAAAAGCAGGATTTGAACCACCAACCTTCACATCAGTGGACAAATGCTCTACCAACTAAGCTACTGTCGTCCCATTAGTTCATGTGACTCATAAACGTTGTCATTTGCGTTGCCCCTTTAAGAGTGCACTGAATTGTATGTATTTAATGCGTAATTTATGCGCTATGGCAGGGAAGCGGAGGCCAGTCTGATCAGATCAAAGATGAGGGCTGTGTGATGGGCCTTCGTGTGAGTTTTAAAGACTGACAGAAATAGTTCATTTGAAGCCATCTCAAGAGGTTCTCCAGAGACTCCATCAAGGTAGAAATCTGGAAGCAGATACAAGCGCTCATCCGCCCAAGATTTGTGCCACTGAACATAGTGGGGTGTTATCAAAGATCATGCCAAAAATAAATATTGTGGTAGGAATTAGGCTGCATCGTGGTGTGTGGTCATTGAGCTTTCTTGATCATATTGTTCCAACTACTGCATACTGCTGCTGTGTCCTTGGGCAAGACATTTTAGTCCTGTTGCCTTGTGTGAATGTGGTTTGTGCGTGAAGAGGGGAGGGGCAGATGGCACAGATTGGCAGCCTCACTTTGGAGTCTTTGAGTGAAGAAAGGAAGTGAAGTTTTATTTTTATTATTATTAATACATGTACATTTTCCAGATGCTTCCTTTGAATAAATAATAAAAACAATGAGTCTTATATCATTAATCAGTATAATGTTATTAGTATGTCTGATGCCCTCCCTTCATAGTACAGGTGAGAGTGATCTGATCCTGCAGCTGTTCCCTGTCATCACCTCTAAGTGCCTCTGTCACCACAGGTGCTCCACTACAGCGCTCATGGAAAGTCATTGTGGTCCTACCTTTACATCCTTGGATACTGTTAAATCATCCAGTAATAATAAAGTCCTCTGACACCACACTGTGCAATTTAACATGTCATCACCAAATGAACACATGTCGACTTCTACACAGCAGACTGACCATGGCGTTTTGGTTTGCTGCCTCTGCCGAAGCAAAGGAGAAGCCTGATCTCACCAGGTCATTTTGTCTTTAGAGTGTTTGTAGATTCTATGATCTCTTATTTTTTGGGGGGCGACAGTGGCTCCGTGGTTAGAGCAGTGTTCTCTAGTATGAAAGTGGTGTGTGTGTGACTGATTGGTGGTCGGAGGAGCCAATGTCGCAGATTGGCAGCCTCGATTCCGTCAGTCTGCCCCAGGGCAGGTGAGGCTACAGTAGTAGTTACCATCACAGAGTATGCAGTGAATGAATGCTGCCTACAGTGTAGCGCTTTGAGGGACTTTGACAAGCCTGAAAAGAGCATTACAAGTGTAAGGCATTATTATTATTCTTATCCACTTATCTGAAGTGGCTCTACATCGCTCTTGTGGGACATATTTGTTGATCTTACATAACAAACAAATCAAACAGAACTTGGCAAACAGCCTGTGTCTATTAGTAATTATTGCTTTATGTTATATGGTACAGAGGGAAACTGCGGAGCTTGCAGTATTTCCTGCTCCAGTGTTGGTCTTTATAAGCTCAACCTGACAGAGGGGCAGAGATAGAGGTGTGTGTGTGTCCATAGCAGACAGGTGTGTGTGTCCATAGCAGACAGGTGTGTGTGTGTCTATAGCAGACAGGTGTGTGTTCCCAAGTTAGACAAGCGCAGATGAAATGCTCTTTTCAGTGCCTCTGTTCAGATTTTGTGCTGAAACAATCCTGCTTCAGACAGGCAGCGGGGGGCTATAGTTAGAACTGCTACTCTTTCTCTCGGTAACACTTTTTACATTCAGGTTTTTAATGACCTAAATACAAGCTGCTTTTGCAATTCACAAGGGTCATAAAACAGTTCAAGTACATTTATGGATTTACTAGGTATTTCTCTGTTAAGTGGGTCTCTTGCCATTTTACTTGAAGGAAGCAGGTTCAAACTCCGGCCAACTGCCAAAAATGTAAAAATGTGTCATGCTTCTTGGAGTCCTCACCACAGGTTCCCTCTGGCTAACTCACACCTCTGCAAGACATGTGTTTGGTTGTGAATGCACGAGGAATTGTGAGTGAAGTTAGACAGAATAGTTGAGTATCTTGGTATTTTTGTGGACGAAACTCGATACAGTGGCAATACTGGGAGTGTGGAGGGACAAAATTAGCCTAACTAGGGATTGTACCTTTTGTATGAACTGTACCAGATGAGCCTTTGAGACTTTATTGTATCTCTTTCTGCATCAAACACATTCATCATGTAGTCTCCTGCACCTGTCAAACCCTGGGCCCACCTGCCCCGAGATCCTGCCAACATTCACTAACCCAATCACACTCCACAGCCCCAGATGGTCGCGCCGCGTAGAACACATCACATATATCTCTGACATGTCAATTTGCTCTTGGCATTTTTACAAAGGAGTCTGCATGTGGCGCTCATGACACCATCTAGTGGCAATAGGATTTAAAAAAGTTATCAGAGCAATGTGAGCAGGTGAAAAAATACATGTGTGTGTTTTGTACAAACCTTTATTTTGGGGAGATTCATCAAGGAAAATATTTATTAAATCAAATCTCAAGTAATTGCTGATTAAAAGTTCACTATGTAACTTTTGAAGGAATGTCCACTACCTACTTGTCTCAATGGAGATGTTATTACTTTTCCAGGAATGTTCCATAGCCTGGCCTTAAACTTGTCTATCTCCATGGAGACAAGCAAGTGGCACTAGGTCAAGTTACAGGTCTGAGCTGAGTAGAGGCGACCTCGCTCACAGTAAGAATGGATGTTTTGTCAATGTATTTTTAAGCAACATAAACACTTGTTATTGAATAAATGCAGGACAGAGCACAGCTATTTTATCTCCATGGAGACCCCATAGACTGTATATATAAATGGACATAGCTAACCCACTGGCCGCTGCGTTCCAAATATGGGCACGTTTCCGGGTCCATCGACTCCAATTTACTTTCTATTGAAAAACTGTTGCCCCTCTCTCCGCAACTGCTGCTGTCAGGCTCGTCATTTTTGGTCTTAAAATGTTTGTATTAACCCACTCTATATGATCCTAGTGTTTACATTTTGCTATTGTGTCCATAAATCAAGATATGAACATCAGTAACAGGCAAATCAGGCACCTTCTTTACCAAAGGTCACTCCCTATAGCATTAGCAACAGGTTTGCAGGCTTGATTGACAGCGTTGCTAAGCACCTGCTCCCTGCTAAACCAGCAGTGCAGGTGAGAAGGGGCATTACCTTCAACATCCTCGCATCAGATTGGCTCTTTGGTTGCTATGATACTTGCGGTCAGAATTCCAAATATAGAACTCTGCTCCAAATTTGCCCCTATAACTGCTCTAGCCTCGATGAGCTTCATTTGACTGGAGCTGAACGCTGTGGGTGACGTCACACTCCCTTAGTCCACTTTTTCATACAGTCTATGGCAGACCCCCATCAGAAAAGTTACACAGTGCACCTTTACGTAAATATGTGTTTCTCCTGCACCACAAAGACTGTCAGATTAAATGACAATTCCAATGGGTTCCACATAGACACTGACGAAAGTATAAAAGACTTGAACAGCCAAAATCTAGCTCTGTCCTGATGAAAAGAGTCAAAGATTAACAGTGACACAAGATAAGATAGAGCAGATAAATGGTATTCTGTGCTTTGTGGGTTTGACTGTGGGGTGATGCACGAGAAGAGCCGACCTCCGCTTCTGATGACACGATTTACCTCTCATTTATTTGCCACAGAAAATCCTTCTCCCTCTCCTCTGCCACAGTCTGTGATGTGCGATCCTCATTGTGCCAGTGATGACAGAGCGTCTATGACAACAAGCCTCTTCACCTCTTTTATGTGGCCCTCTCTTAGCCTCTCTCGCCCCCATGCTCCGGAGCACAAAGGCTGTTTTCTGTCATGTGGAGACAGCCGCTGTGTCACTGTGTCAAAGTATAGGTTTCACTGCACTCACTCCACTCTGATTATGCATTATGGAAGAATGAGTGTTACCCCCGCATAGATGGGTGTACAACAGGATAGCGTGCGCACACAAATATAGACTTTAGTTATTCAAATGTAGATCATAACAAGAGCTATTTAGAGTTATTTAGTTATTTTTACTTTTACAGTTTGAGAGAGCTTAAATGGAGCTCAGCAGTGATGGCCCGCCTCCAGTTCGGGAAGTAAATTTCGCATTCTCATTTTTGTCATAGACTTTCCAAAAAAAAAAAAGATATTAAAAGTTTGAAAGCTTGATCAGGGCTAATCAGCTACATGGTAAGTAATGACCTCATTACTATTTCACATCTGTTTCTGAAACTTTATAAACCGCTAAGTTATTAAAACATTTCGGCCAGTCTTGTGGTTTAAATGTGTTTTTTGGATATTAGTTAACAGGAAGCTGGTTAGCATGTAGCTGGTTAGCCTCCCCGATGACTTTGAACTCTTAATATTTTAATTTTTCCAAAATTCTATTGGAAAAATGAATGGAAATTTTACATCTAGAACTGGAGACGGGCAGGACTGTTGGGCTCCATCCCTGTATATCAGATTTTGACCAATGAGTGAAGAACATGTTTTAGGTTGAACTTTTAGCTCCGCCCACTTAATCTCTTCCCACTGTGATTTGCATCATGACAGAGAAACAGCAACAAAAATGCCTTTTCTCAGTTTCAGTCTCTTTTCTTTTAAGCTACTTTCACAACACGGGGTGCATTTTTGAACTGGAGGAAGTACAAGTTAGGATCAGTCCTGAAGTGTGAATCAAAGTGAGGTTTGTAATAAAAAGTCGTAGGATTCTGAGTACATTAGGATTCATAGATGGTACATAGATGGTCACAGGGGAGTATATGGTATACTGTATATGCTTTTTCCTTCAAACTGAATTTCTTGACTATTTGCCAATAACACAAATACAAACACAACTTTTTTCACAGTATATTTACAAATCGTTCAAAAATGACCTCCGGGCTGGACTCGTCTCAAAAATGTAAAACATATTGACTAACTCCAAGGTGAACTGCAAATGGACTTCTGCCATTATTCATCATCTTCTTGTCTCTTTTGCGGCCAAAGCTTGTTCTGATGCCCTGTTCTTATGTGTGTAATAGGCTGTTTCTTGGAGAGGCCAGTGTTAGCTCTGAGTCATAGCCCAATTCTCTACCTTACAAATAGGGGGGTATTTTTGGTGTCCTTGTCTATGTCTCTGTGACCTTATTGAAGTTTTTCGGAGACTGAAGATCTTTGGCAAGTTATTGACAGATGGGTTTTATAATGGCGCAGACACACACACACACACACACACACACACAGACACACACACTGATGAAACAAGTCTATTCAAAAAGGTGTTTCAACCACGATTTCTGCCTTCGCCGCTGCTCCCATTCAGGGGACACTGTCAGTCTTATCAACCCGAGCAGCTGTGTTTCGGATTGGGCATCTCGGGGTCCCTTCTCCCCTTGTGTGAGGCGAGCGGGCAGTAATTTGGCATGCTTCACACACACGCACAAACAATTATAGACTCACTTTTCCACTCCAAAACAGACTTTGTTATCCAAATATATTCTTTCCCATTTGGATGTTTTGTCTCTTTTTGGAGTGTCCCAGGGAATCGTCTGCCATTATAGTTTATTGCATGTGGAGCAGCATATGTTAAATAATAATACTCACTCATGGTTATAATTTTATGCCAGTTCTGTTCTTCTACAGTGCCAGGTGGCTGAAATGTTCCACAGTATGGCATTGAGGCAAGGCAAGACAAGTTTATTTGTATAGCACAATTCGTACACAAAATAACTGTGATTTACAGAATAAGAAAGACATTAAAATCACAATGCAAACAAATCAAAACATAAATAACATCATGAAACATTAAAATCACAATGCAAACAAATCAAAACATAAATAATCATCATGAAATTATTACATTAAAAGAGAAGAGTGCAGAATAAAAACCTTTCAGTCATATGCACAGCTAAACAGAACCGTTTGGAGCCTGGATTTAAACATTGTCAAAGTAGAGGCCTGTCTCACATCTTCAGGAAGACTGTTCCAGGTTTTAGTTGCATAAAACTAAAATGCTGACTCCCCATGTTCAGCCCTGACTCTGGGCACCAGCAGGAGGCCGGTCCCTGAGGTTCTCAGAGTGTGAGATGGTTCACATGGCACTAAACTTATATATATCTTGCATTTATTCCATTGCAGGTGTATTTATACCTCAAAAAACATGCACGAGCGGGGCGACAGCTCTCCACAGACCTGATCCGTAAAATGGATGGGTAGTTGAATAATACTGGTTATATATTCCTTACTGAATCTCTGTCACACGATGCTCCTTTCACCTGACACCATGATGCCACCACTGTTTCTCTGCATTCCCACTCACTTAAGCCCCTTAATGAGCCACCTGTAATAGTGTGTGTGTGTGTGTGTGTGTGCGTGTGTTTGTTGGGCCTCCCGTGATAGTGTGTGTGTGTGTGTGTGTGTGCGTGTGTGCGTGTGTGCGTGTGTGCGTGTGTGTGTGTGTGTGTGTGCGTGCGTGTGTATGTGCCTATCAGAACTGCAGGCTGGCCCCTTGTGGATCTCAGCCAATTATCTTTATTCACTGTTCCTTTTATGGCTGCTTTAAATTGAGCACATGTGAGCGGAGCATGGAGTGAAACATTGGTTCTGAATTATTTGAAGTCTGTTGTTTATAGCTGGACGTTGTTGTTTGTCTTATTCCAGGCTCCAGCTAAGTCACGTTTGTGTGGATAATGTGTGCAATGTCCCAATAACGCAAATATTATTCATTGTGTATTCAATTCAAAGCAAATTAAGGTTTTGTTCACACTTGCGAGAACTAAACCAGGTACCGCGTAGTTCAGGACTGAATGTGGCTCAGACCAGACCAGGGAAAATGGGCAAATTTGAATGACTTTATAATAGACACGCTAAATGAAAAACAGATTAAATTGGATGTCAGAAAACATTGTTGGATGCTGATATTAGAAGAACACATTTATAAATCTTCCAAGTGATTGACATGTTGTATTAGGTTTGATGTTAAATGTCCTTTGTAATCATACTTAAAATATGGTCTTAAGGGGATACACTACAGGCAAAACATTTTTTTTTTTTAATTTTTGGTCAGTTTGGTCTCTTAGCACATAAGCTTTCATGTGGAAACAACAAAGCTGTCCACTCTGCACCAATAGATGTTTTAATATGGAACTCGGCGCCAAATTCGCCCCTATAACTGCTCCAGCCTCGATGAGGTTCATTTGACTGGAGCCGAACGCTGTGGGTGACGTCACACTCACTTAGTCCACTTCTTTACACAGTCTATGATAGGGACAAAAGGATCACCCCTTAAAGTAGAACCTACATACACCAAAAAATTCCAATCTCGTACTAAACAAGACTTTGATGAAACGTACAGACGGATTTTTTGATATCTAATTGCAAGTCTGATTCATTCAAGTTTTAAGTCCAAAAAATGAGGCGAAATTTGAATTTTTACGCAAATTTTCAGTCAGATCCAAAATCGTCTCTGTATTTATTTTAGAATCTAATATGACAACAAAAAGAAGCAAGAAATTTTAATCTTGTTTCTGTTTTGAATCTCCCTTATTTTTATATGAAAACATTACATGATGAAAAACTTGTAATACATTTTTTTTACATTTATGTGAGTAAACCACAGCAGAAGTTTCAAATTGACATCTCTAAATGTAAGATACTACACTTAAACTACACTTGCCTGTGAGGGGACCACTGGAATCTCTGATCTGTTTTAATAAGCACTGGTGCATAGTTTGTGGTCATTGTAGGTTTTATGTGGTAGTTCTCGCTTAGAAATCTAAAGGTGAAACCCACACAGGAGCCACTTTCTCCGAGGGCTTGTCTAAAGTTGAAGGAGAGCTCAGATCAATGCTCTGCCGACAGGGAGGAGGGCTGTTTGGCTCCCAGCCTCACACAGCTAAATGGATTTGTTCCTGGAGGGGTCCACATGGACTCTGTCATAATGATGTAAGTACAACAGAGCAGTGGAGTAGGTTATTGGAGGGTTTTCCTAATGCTTTCTTCCTGAACAGCAGTGGATCAGTGGTTCCAGCATTTGCCCCCCAACCCAAAGGACGATGGTTCGATGTAAGTTTCAACCGGTGCGTGCTGTTGTTGTGTGCTCGGGCAAGACACTTTACTCACCTTGCCGATGAATGTGAAGGGCTGATGGTGCAGATTGGAAGCTTTATTTCCAGTTTACCACCGGGGAGTTTGGGGAGTGAATGAATATTGACACGTGTAGCACTTTGAGAGGCCTGTCAATAAGTACGTGACAGTAGCGTGTTTGTCCACTCACCCACAGGTTGGCGGTCCTTGGGCAAGACACTTAACTCACCTCGCCCCCAGTGTCTGCGTACACTGGTGTATGAATGTGTGTGTGAATGTGTGAGTGGTTCCTTGATGTAAAGCTCTTTGAGTGTCTTGAAGAAGGAAAAGCGCTATATAAAAATGCAACCGAGTAAGGGCAATAGAGATGTAAGGCTTTTTCATTATTATTGTAAAAATGCACTTTATATAATCAGAAAAAACAAAACAAAAAAACAAGGCATAATATTTGTTTTGAAAGACATTGAAAGGAAAGAAGAAAACTAAAGTAAATATGTAGAAAATCAGTTATCTATGGATCAATTCTTTTTCTCACTAACATTCCGTGGCTTCCTGTGAAACTCAAAGCTTAGACTGGTGTCATTTCTGAGCGCAAACACAGAAGCAGGTATGTCTGTCCCTTTCATTGACCGTCTGTTATGTCTGAGGTGTTTGCCCAGATACAGGTCACACCAACAATTAACCCCATAGCACCAGAGTGGAGCTGTGCAAACATGGTCAGGTGCATCTCCAGACAGAAAAGACAACAAGACTGATGTGATTTCCTCAATAGTTTAGTTTGTGATGTTCAGTCCTGCTCCACTAATCCCTGTTTGAACAGAAGGTCTGGTCTTTCAGAATAATTGGTGTTGGTGGGAAAGAGGCTGGTACAGCTGCAGCTAACAGCTTGGAGCCATGTTAGCTCAGTTATGGAACACCTGCGGGGCTCTGCAGGGCTCACCTCTCTGGAGAATAAAAACTCCAATCTGTGTGGGTTTAGATGGAAGAAAAGTCCTTGTAAAAATCAAAACAGCTGCAGCTTAAGTTTGGTTATTAAAAGTGTAGCAGAGGTTAATTACATAAATAATAATCTTGTTTTAAGCGTGTAACTATTCAATTCTATGGGATAAAGAGAATTTGAAATGAACTCCCCAATACTTCATTCTAAGATTTATACA